>CAUYLG010027081.1:0-51657 GCA_963573385.1 Cacajao melanocephalus
GACCAGAGCAGGAGACCACAGCAGGTGACCAGAATGAGTCAGGATGGAGCAGGGGACCAGGAAACAGACGTGAACTACTGATTAGAACTGGTGGAAAAGGTTGTTTACTTAAACTATAAGGAAGTTAAACTTTAAAATGGAGAATTAAAGAATAAGAGAGCTGAACATACTGACACACTGATTCTTTGAAGAGAAACTTGGAGTTCACTGTATCTAACAGACTGACATTGGTTTACATAAATTAAGGAAGCCTCTTCAAAGACTTGGCAGGGAGGGTGGTAATGGAAGAGAATAATCTCACAGAGCTGGAAATGCCTTAAAATCGGGTATCAGACATCATTGCACTCAAAGCCCGTTAGACAAACACTGTCAGAGGGAATTCCTTACTGGCTGTTCATTTCCTTGGATCTTATTCTGCTTCCATGTTTCTGGTGCAGAATAAGTTTTGGAGCAGAATGGCTTTTACCATGTCCTCTTGTCTTGAGAACTGCAACTGCAATCTCTGAGCTTAATAGGAGCAAAAAGGAGTCCCTTAAAATGAAACCAACCAGGCCAGGCGCAGTGGCTAATGCCTGTAATCCCAGCACTTTGGGAGGCAGAAGTAGGTGGCTCCCTTGAGTCCAGGAGTTCAAGACTAGCTGGCCAACATGGTGAAACCCCCATCCCTACTAAAAATACAAAAAAATTAGCTGTGCATGGTGGCAGCGGCCTGTAATCCCAGCTACTCTGAAGGGTGAGGCACCAGAATCACTTGAATCCAGGAGGCAGAGGTTGCAATGAACCGAGATCATGCCACTGCAATGCACTGAACCCGGGTGATGGAGCAAGACTCTGTCTCCAAAAAATAAAAATAAATTAAAAAAAAAGAAAGAAAAAAGAAAACAACTAGCTCCCATTCACAGATGTTATCTGCACAAAGATGAATTACTGCACAGAACAATTTAGTTCCGCATTCTCTCAGTCATCTCTGCTGGGCTGGGCTGGTGTTTTCCTTTTGCGTAATCAGAGTTTCCATGAAAGCATTTTAACTACAAAAGCTAGTGGGGGCGGAGCGGGTAGAAGAAAATAAGCAGCAGTTGGTTTTTTTTTTTTTTTTTGAAAACACTTTTCTAACGTCCTCAATGCAGCAATGGCTGGAGCTTAAAAATTACTATCCTTCTAGCCATCTTACTCCTAACTCCCTCTTTGTCGTTCTGCTGCACAGAGAAGCACAACTTTTACCCTTAAGGTGAGCAAACTGTCCTGAACATGGCTGGCCTCTGAAGATTTTGCATTTCAGCCCTCAGAGGTAGCATCACCTCCGTGGCACGGTGTAACCACTGCCTCCAGCTATGGCATCACTGAGAGGGACCGTCTTCCCTGGATATGAAAAGAGAAGGCGGGTGCCCTGCTGGCTGCAGCAGATACTCTCTCATAGCTGCCTGGGTATTATTTTGTGCAGGCCTACATTTCTGAGCTGGCTCCTGATACTGGGGTGACCCAAACCCTTCTTTCTCCTTCCCAGTGACCATGCTTCTCTGTTTCACAGGGTACAGCCTGTTTATTTCAACAAGTTCCCTTTGCTTCTTGGCTACAGTTGTGTTTCGCACTCTAGCCTCCTGTATGCTGACATTGATCTAAATGCTTTTTAGGCACTAGCAGGGACATAAGTGACTTTATTTTAAATGCTAATCTGCTGACTAACCCCAAGTCTGGGAATGCCTCCAAAATGTCTAGGTGATATATTACTGTTTAGGAACACTTATTCATTCAAGTTTCCTTCCAAACAACCCTTGACAATGTTGCAGAAATCATAGGCTGTGATGCTGAGAGCCACCTACACATTCCTTCCGTAATATTGGGGTTCGGGGGTTCAGGGTGCCCTCAGCTCCCCTGTGAGGACTTTTCTCCAGGTTCTTGGTCTCCTGCCCTCTCAAGAATGAGAGAGGGGACCATGGCGTACTGCACAGTAAATGCTGGACTCAAAAGTGTTTGTAGAAAGTGATTTATTGAGAGAGAGAGAGAAACAGGAGAAGGAGAGAGAGAAAGAAACAGAAGAAGGAGAGAGAAAGAAACAGCTAACTCTCACGCTGAGTGAGAGAATCCAGACAGATGGAATCCAGGAGAGGAAAGCAGCTGCCACACTGAGTGGAAGGAATAGAGAGAGAGATGGAGTTTAGGAGGGGAAGACAGGCTTCCACGAGAAAGTGTGGAAGGGGACCCCAGAGGGGAAATCCAGGAGAGAAAAACATGGCTTCCAGGAAGGGACTGTTTGTAGAAGGGGACCCACACATGGAGTCTAAAGGGGTGTGGAAGAAGGGGACTTTTAACCCAGGAGGAACCGCCACCTTCTCCAAGACCCCAGGCCAATGTAAAGAGTTCCTTAGAACCTCCGCTGGAGTGATTGACTCTTAGTTTCTTCCCGCACCAGTGAAATTTAAACAGAAACCGTTAACTCTCCCAGATGGAGAGAGATGGGAGGGGGGGCATGGTGCTAGGAAGTTCTTGCCCTTCAAACTATGCCCCCTTGTGGACCCGGAAAGACAACACATTCCCTCACTTCAGAGCACACATACTTTTTCCTCAAGATACACATCCTGGGTCTGGGCGGTTACAGCGCAGAGATCTTGTAGCCAGCTGCCTAAGACCAAGCTTCTATTTGTAAGTGCCCCCAATAAATCACTTTATTTTTATTTTTTGAGACATCATCTCCCTCCATCACCCAGGCTGGAGAACATTGGTGTGATCTCAGCTCACTGCCAACTCTGCCTCCTGGGTTCAAGCGATTCTCCTGCTTCAGCCTCCTGAGTAACTGGGACTACAGGCATGTGCCGTCATGCCTGGCTAATTTTTTTTTATCTTAATAGAGATAGGGTTTTGCCATGTTGGCCAGGCTGGTCTCGAACTCCTGACCTCAAGTGATCTGCCCACCTCGGCCTCCCAAAGTGCTGGGATCACAGGCCTAAGCCACCATGCCTGGCCCCCAATAAATCACTTTATATCACAGACTGAATTTGCTTCATTCTTGGTGTCTTGGCTCCTTCGGCATTTGGGGGCCACTTTGCATATATGATCCTTTCATGTAGGCACTGTCAAATGGTTGACAGAATTTCTAATGCTGTTGAAACTTTTATATTTTAAAAAGCTTTTGTGGGTTTCTTAGTGGGAAGTTATAAGAAATTGTATTAGAGATTATTACCTCCATCAGCAATGACCTGGACATTGAAGACTGGGCAATTTAATTGATGAGGAAACAGAAAAGAGATTGAGCTGAGGATGGCTCTGGAGGCATGGGGTAAGTTGTAGTACCAGAAGCTTTCCACACTTTGGATACCGTATTCCTGGCGAGAATTGTTGGGCACAGAAAACAAAGCGAGGGGGCGCCAAAGAGGCACCTGGCTTACTTGGGAGCTTTGCCTGAAATTGGCCTTGTTCACTGTCCTCCAGGACACTTGGTGGGGACTAAGACCCTACCACGTAAGACCTCCTGAGTAGAGTCTCTTTTATACCATCCTGGTGGTCTTCTGGGAGGGCCAGGACCGGCTTGCAGGGAGACCAGTTCTCTGTCAAGATTTCTCCAGGTCCTGGACATAAACCATTTAAATCCATTCCAGAAAATGGGGAGAAAGACCGATCTCCCTCTGCTCCAAAGCCACTCTCTGATCCTAGTCGATAACGTCTTCTTTAAGCCATACACGCCAGTGTAGTGAGCAGAAGGAGCTGAGAAGCCTTGCTCAGTATTAAGTATGAAAGCTGTGTGCATGGGCAGTTGTGGTTGGTTTGTTCACGTGCCCATGGAATAGCTTACAGGGAGCAATAGGTGCATGGAGTCATATTGAAGAAGACATGGTCTCTGCCTTCAGCTAACTCATATTCACAGAAAGTACTGCTAAACAAAATTTAAAACTTGAAAATCATTCAAATCTATATTTAAGGAACCACAAAACACACATAAAACTGGAGTTTTAATTTGTTACTCCAAATCCCGAGTGGAACAACTTTGCATGTGAGGACAGAAGGGAGTTGAGCAGCTCGCTGGGGAAGGTGTGGATTCGTGCTTCTCTGCTATGTGGAAAGCATGGTTAAGAGTGAAGGCCCCAGGGCTGGGCTCTGTAGATAAAGCCATAAGCCTGCACCATGATTATGTAGTAATGGCTTTCTGCAATATCGTTTCTCATAGCAAATATATAAATGAGTTGGAAACAATCAAAATATCCCAGCACTTTGGGAGGCCGAGGTGGGGCGATCACCTGTGGTCAGGAGTTTGAGACCAGCCTGGCCAGCATGGTGAAACCCTGTCTCTAGTAAAAATAAAAAACTTAGCTGGGCATAGTGGCAGGTGGCTGTGGTCCCAGCTACTTGGTAGGCTGAGGCAGGAGACTTGCTCGAACTCGGGAGGCAGAGGTTGCAGTGAGCCGAGATTTCACCACTATACTCCAGCCTGGGCAACAAAGCAAGATCTGTCTCAAAAAAAAAAAAAAAAAAAAAAAGAAAGAAAAAGAAAGAAAGAAAGAAAAGAAAAAAAAGAGTGAAGGTCCCAGTACCAACATGTGAGGGTTCAAATCCCAGCTCTGTCAGTTACCAGCTGTGTGGCCTTAGGCAAATACAGAAACTTTATCTGCTATAGTTTCCTAATTTTTAAAATGGGGGGGCAGAGGTAAGGGTAATCCAACAACATGAGGTTGTTGTAGAGATTAAATGAGTTAATAAATAAGAAATGGTTCAAATAGTGCCTGACAGACTGAGCCCTTCAGTTGCAGTAGCAGTTACTATTATTACCTGCCCTAAGAAGTATTGGTGAGAACTATATTCAAGGAATATAAATCTTTTTAAGTTACACAAAACCAAAACCCATTGTAAACCATTTTCCCCCTCCACATCCTCACTGCAAATGTAATAGCAATGTATGTTTAATTACATACTGACCATTCTCCATTGCAAGGATAAACTTAACAGCTCAAAATAGACAAAACATATTTTCTAACTGAATCCTCACAACCACCTTAGGATGTAGATATTATTCTCTCCAATTTATGATAAACTAAAACTATTGTTTTTAAGGTTAATTAACTTGTCCAAGGTCATGTCTAGCAAGTGGTTAACCTGGGCTGGAAACTGGGTTTTTGTGACCCCAGAGTCCACCAGACAGATTTTCAGGTGAATAAGATTCAAAGAATTAAAAAAAATTTAAAACCAGCTATGTGGATCCTTATGTCAGAAAAAAATTCCCAGCTCAGTTTCTGGTAGCTTAGAGGCAGCAATTTCCTGTGTTCCTTGCTTGGGAAAGATGTATCGAGTAAAATTGGCTGTGGTCCCAGTTTCTACAGAGTTGTGGAAGCTATGTTGTTTTTTGAGCTAGCTCAATTGTGAGTGTTTGACATTCTGAGACACAAAGTCAATATAGAAGAGAACCTCCCCTCTCACTGTTTATTCTCCGCTAGGATTGTAAATGTCTCCCAGCTTTCTGCCATTTCCAAAACATTTGCTTTTGTTTAAAAAATAAATCCCAGAAATAAAGGCCCAGACTAAGCAGCATTCATTCATTCAAAACTTTCCATAGATATAACCTGTCACTTTGCTTTGCTTAAAACCCACGAATGGCTTCCTGTTACACTTGGAATAAGCCCAAATACTACGTCGTGGTGCTGGGGACCTTGCTTATTTTGCTGCCAATCATCCATCCCTACTTTTCTGGAAATAGCGCTCAAACTGAATTCAGTGGCTGGAATTCTAAGTGGTATTCTGCCCTCCCTCAGCTAAGAGGCAGACCCAGGACCCAAGCAAAATCAGACCTGTCTTTCTGGAATTAAATCTTGAGCAGTGAGACAGAAAAATGAGGAAGAGCTGGAGCTTTTGCACTTCCTTGGCGGTCTCTGAGAAGACCAGATATTCATCCGTTCCTACTACCTTGATCCCCAGAGCTGCCCTGGTTCCCATCTTTCTGAGCTACCCCATGTCTTTCTCACATATTCCTTCTATTCCTTTAAGTCAGCCACAGTCAGGTTGGGTGTTTTTGTAGCCAAAGATTCCTACCTGGTACACCTGCCCGGCAGGGTCCCTCCACAGTGGTCCCTCAGTGTCTGTGAACCTCCCTGAGGTACTGAAATTCACAGATACTCAAGTCCCTAATATAAAATGGTGTAGCATTTGCATACAACCTCAGCAGGCTGGGCTCTCCACTCTCCTTCCTCTCACTGCACCTCACTCTCACTGACTCTTTGACTTACTGGGCTTGTTCCTGCCTCAAGGCCTTTACTCCTGTCCTTTGTCCCGACTTCTTTGGCCCAAATATCACTCCTTCAGAGAGGTAACTGCTGCCCCTTCCATATCTTTCTATTTTGTAGCCTGTTGGATTTCCTGTGTTGTATTTATTAATATACAAAATGACTTTGATCTCTGTTTACTTATTATTTGTATTTCCCTATTAGAATATCAGCTCTAAGAATATCAGCTCTAAGAAGGTAGGGACTGGGCTGGGTGTGATGGCTCATACCTGCAATCCCAGCACTTTGGGAGGCTGAGGTGGGAGGATCACAAGGTCAGGAGTTTGAGACCAGCCTGGCCAATATAGTGAAACCCCATCTCTACTAAAAATACAAAAATTAGCTGAGCGTGGTGGCGCACACCTATAGTCTCAGCTACTTGGGAGGCTGAGGCAGAAGAATTGCTCGAACCCAGGAGGCGGAAGTCGCAGTGAGCCGAGATTATGGCACTGCACTCCAGCCTGGGCAACAGAGTAAGACCCGATCTTCAAAAACAAAAAAACAAAACAAAACGTAGGGACCTTGTCTATTTTATTCACCTACCAGTATTACTAGTAGCATTGTTATAACAGTATTTAGCACTTAATAGGTGCTCATTAAATATTAATTGAGTGAACAAGTGTGTTGTCTGTGGTACATCCTATGTGTAGCAATCAGATGTCATATAACCTATGGGTTATATGCCTGTGCCCTGGAGACAGACTATCTGGGTTTAAATCCCGGCTGTCATACTTGGGTACTGTGTGACTTTGGGCAACTTACTTAACCTCTTGTGCTTCAGTTTCTTCATTTCTAAAACGGTAATAATAAAAATGTATATGCGAGATGAAAAGTAAGTAAGATGATTCACTAAAAGCCTGTGGTACATTGCCTGGAAAACAATAAGATTCAATATTTGGCAACTTATATTATTAGAGCACAGTCGTTATTCTGTATCCATGAAGCCTTGGTTCTAGGACTTCCCTGGGATACCAAAATTCACAGATACTCAAGTTCTTGATGCAAAATGGTATAGAATTTGCATACAACATATGCAAATCCACCTATATACTTTAAACCTTTAGTTTAAAGGTTTAAAGGTTTAGTTTAAAGGTTTAGATTATTTATAATACCTAATGCAATTTAAATGCTATGTAAATAGTTGTTACGCTGTATTGTTTTTTATTTGTATGATTTTTCTTGTTTCTTATTTCCTTCCCAATATTTTCAACCCAGGGTTGTTTGAATGCACTCATGTGGGACCTGTGGATATGATGAATGATTGGATTTCTCAATTGTAAGAAGTTCTACTTAGAGATTGTAAGATGCACTACTGACTTAATAGTAGCTCTTTTGGCCAGCATGGTGGCTCACGCCTGTATTCCCAGCACTTTGGGAGGCCAAGGCAGAAGGATCACCTGAGGTCAGGAATTCAAGACCAGCTTGGCCAACATGGTGAAATCCTGCCTCTACTAAAAATACAAAAATTAGCCGGGCATGGTGGCAAATGCCTGTAGTCCCAGCTACTCGGGAGGCTGAGGCAGGAGAATCTCTTGAATCTGGGAGGCAAGGTTGCAGTGAGACGAGATCACACCACTGTACTCCAGCCTGGGTGACAAGAGCGAAGCTCCATGTCAAAAAAAAAAAAAAAAAGTAGCTCTTTTGGAGAAAACCAAAGCCAAGTTCAACATTTAATGTATACCGCTTTGAAAAACTCTACTTACGATAGCATGCATTTATCTGCCAAAATACATACTACTTTCCTCTTCAGACTAACAAATACAACTGGGGCCCCAAATGAGTCTCTGTCAAGCAGGGCCACTGGCAGTTACATGTAATGTAATGATTACCCTTGCACGAGATCTGGACCTTGTTAGCATCTTTGCGAGGCTGTAGAATGATTTAAAGAATGCAGTGGGATTATGTATGGTTTTTTTTTTTTCATTTCCCTTTTGGCTATTTTGTTTGTATTGTACTGTTAACTGAATTATAAATAATAGGAAGTAAAGAGCTTCTGGGAAGTAGCTGGAAGCTTTTGACAGATTTAGACATCTGAATGACAGTTCTTGACATATCAGTTGGTCCCAAAAACTTTTTCTGATTTCAAAAATTTGTGATTTGTTCTGAGCATCTTGGCAATTTTATGAATTATATTATCCAGTGTGTGACCATTATTTCAATTATATCTATTATCCAGTGAATGATTATTAATTTTATGCATGCACAATATATTGTTTTCATTTCTCTATGGCATTATAATGGAATATTTTAAAAGACTTTTTAAGTGATAATTAAGATGTGAATTTAAGTTTATCAGCTATCAAAGGAAATAACTCAACAGAAGTAACAGAATGATGAAATTGTTAGCTGGTGTGATGCCACTGTGACATAGCCGAATTTCTACCCTACCCTAACACTGCTTTAAGAAACAGGATGCCTGCAATAAGAAGTTCCCTTTGTAACCAGAACAGTTGAGACTGGCTAGAACCAAAATAGCTGAGCAAATGACTTCACAAAGAACCCAGGCTTCATTTTCATCTTATTTCAATGCTAAATGACACTCTGACCAGCACCATGATGGTAGACAATTGCTAGGACAATGACCAAAGAAGCCATAAAAGGATAAAAAAGAAAGAAGGCAGCATTCCAGTTCTGGGAGTTTACTGACCATTTCCAGAAAAGACCTGAATCTTCCTCTTTTCATTTTTAATGTCCATCCCCTTCATTAGAGAAACTCTTTCTTTTCACCCCTTACCCCTCACTAGTCAAGAAGTTGATTTGTGAGCCATGCTTCCTTCCACGTCTCAATTCCATGGCCCTGGAACAAAGCCTGCTCTACTTGACAATGTTAGTTTTGTGTATTGGCTTCAGGACACTGAACACAGAAAGATTTCATGTTTTTGGGCATCAAATTTGTTGGTTATAAGATGATGCCCCCCCCATCTTACTGTTTTTCCAAATCTGTATTCCTTACATCTGGGCTTTCAGCCCTAGACACATGTTAGAATCACCTTGCAGAATTCCAGATTCTCAGGCTGCATCCCAGACCAATTAAATTAGTAACCTGGCATCAGTCTTCTTAAAGTTCCTTCGATGATTTCAGTGTGCAGTGGAGGCTGACAACCACCACTCTATCAATGGCTGATGAGTTTCTTTTGACATGTGTTGTAAGATGTGTCTTGATTTGAGAGATGTCAACGTGTAAAAATCAAAACGAAAAAATAACCTGCTGGGCATGGTGGTTCTTGCCTTTAATACCAGCATTTTGGGAGCCCGAGGCAGGAAGATCGCTTGAGACCAGGAGTTCAACACCAGCCTAGGCAACATAGCAAGATTCCATCCCTACAGAAAATTTTAAAATTAGCCAGTAGTGGTGGTGTGTGCCTGTAGTCCCAGCTACTCAAGAGGCTGAGTCAGGAGGATCCCTTGAGCCCAGAAGTTTGAGGCTGCAGTGAATTATGATCATGCCATTCCACTCCAGCCTGAGTGACAATGGGAGACCCTGTCTCTCAAAAGAAAAAGACAAAACACAACCCTTGCATCTGAGATACAAGAAAATTGTAGTTGCTATTATTAGTCTAGCCCTAGGAGGATTCAGACCACGAAAAAATATCATATTGAGTCAGATCAATTTTGTGAGACAACTGATGTTCCTTAGTTATTCACCTTTTACAGTCTCTTTCAAAGTGTTTACTAGGAATGTACCCCAGTTATTATAAAGCTTCCTTTGGTTACTGCGAGGGACCTGGCAAGAGCTTAGGAATAAAGCTTGATGCCTAAAGAAAAAAAAAAGGAAAAAAAGGGAAACAAAACAAAAAGCGCGGTGTGTGATGCATGTGAATCTCCTGGTCACTGGGTGTGCCCTTGTACCCTGTACTCTTTTGGGCCCCTGATTTCATATCCCAACTCCCCTTAGACTCCATGTTTCATCAGATTCCTTGGGATTCTCTCTTTCCTCAACCCTAAGGCAAGGAGAGTAGGTGCTCAGATTCTCTTAATATCAAAGCAAAGTGTTCCCTTAGCTAGGATGATACACAGCTGGCTTGGCCTCAGCACGTGTTAATTCTTGGTCTGACTTGAAATCCTGAAGTGGAATTTCATAGTGGCATGGAGGTTAGGCTGGACCTCAGACATTTTTAAGACTAATTTCTTTCCTATAAAGGAATTTGTGGTTTTCTGCTGGTATATCAGGCTTAGAACATCATTACACCTAGATAAAGTTTGCGTATTCTGCAAAGCATATTATTTCTGCGAAAATGCCAATGATAAAATCAACCTCTTGAGAAGTTACAACTAACCTTCATCTACTCATCATTTCAAGCCTGCCTAATCAATAAACCTGGAGACCTATTTCTTCACATCTAACAGAAACAGTGCCCACCAGGCAATTAGGAAAATATATTGAGATCACATGTGAAAATCAGCATTACAGCAGGAACAATTAGGGTCCTCATTTACTGCAGATGACTTGCTCATTATAAACTAATCAAACTACTAGGTCGAAAACACAGCTCAGAAATACAGTGTAGAGTAGTTCATATTTAATACCTCCATCTTTCCTTAAAAATTGTTCATTAAATGGCAGCCTAACAATAAATCAATAAAGGCAATAAATCTTTGGTACTACAAGTGGGTTTAGACAGGATAAAGATGGGTCCATTAAATTAGGGAAGAAAACAGATGGCTATGATATATGAACAAGGATAATACAGGAGGGTTTAAAATATAAAATATAAGTTGGAGAGGAGCTTTAGAAAATTGAGGAGCCTATTCCATCTGGACAGGTTTGGGGAAACAGGCGCAGGCTATTATAGGTAATTTGAGGAAGGCTGGAAGGAGAGAACTCATTAGACTCAGGGTTCAGTCCAACATGGCCCCACAGTGACTGCATTACAGCACAGCCTTGGCAAAGGGTGGCACCCTGCCTGATGGGCTTGAGACAGCACTCCTGCACTGTCCATGCACTTTGCTTCCTGCTGAGTGATCCTTGAGTGTTGTCATGGAATTTTTTTTGTATTGAAATATAATTTACATGCCATGTAATTCACCTTCTTAAAGTATACATTTCTGTGGTTTTTAGTATATTCACAAGATTATGCAACCACCACCACTATCTAATTCTGTACTAGAAATTCGATAAAATGTTGATCTTTTTTCTTTTTTTTCCCAGAGAAGTGCCCTACTATTTCTGTAGTTTTTCTTAGCACAGCCGTGGTAGGGTGGAGAAGTAACAAACTGAAAGGTCCAGACTGAAGTTTCTGTACTTCTATTTAGCAGCTTTTGCTATTCACTCATATTCAGTACTCCAGATTCTGTGTGTATACAAAAAGTTAGTTCTTCAGATAAACAGAACATTTAGGTAGCCTCAGCTGCATGTGATGTATTATGTCAGATCCAATCTTCCCTAAACATCAGCCTTAGTGGAAATGGCTAGCACATATTTTGAGGAATACACACAGGTATCTTTAGTGTGTTCATAGGAATCATAAGGTAGCGTGACCAGAGAACTTGTTTGATTATAGTTCCCTTGATTCATAATCAGAAATCTGGATTCAATAGCAAGCCCTCCTTTCTTCTCAGTGAGTTGAATAGATACGCAAAAGATTAAAGGGATCGCATTTCTAGAAAGTAAAATGAGTTCTTACAAATCACGTAATCACTCCTATAAGGAAATACGGGGAATCAGAAGTTCCATTAACCTTAGTACCGTGAGAAGAGTAAAACATAGGTAATGTGTTCCATTAGGTAGTAAACAGAAGAGCAGGAAACCAGGAGAAGAGAGATGGAACTAACAGAGGAAGATGAAAAAAGTATCACGGTGGTGGAAACGATGGCACCAGCGGCCCATCTGGAACAACCGTTGCAAAGGCTCCAGCTGCAGGGGGCAAGGTGAGGCTGGGGCTGCGTGCCTGACAGAGCCAGTAGGGGCTGGGAACAGGTGAGAGCCCCATTCTCTACCGAGTTGACTGGGCGAAAGCCCCACAATCCCAGGCGCAGCTGCAGCAGCCCAGCTGTAATTCTGGACTTGCACATCCCTGCACTCTTGGGGGCCCGGGAAGCTCCGCTGCCCCCGCAGGCTCAGAAGTGTCTGCTCCTGCTCCCTGGCCTCTCCCTGCTCCTGGTGCCCACTTCAGGGTGGAGCAAAGTTGTGGCTGAGCCCGGGTGCTGTCGGAACTCCCCGGCAACCCGGTGTGTGTGCCTGGACAGTGTTGTCACAACAGCCTTCTTCCACCTTGGCCTCCTCTGGACTTCGGGTGTTGATGAGCACAGGAGGGAGGCCGAGGTGGAGCTTAAGACAGCTCAGTGCAGGCCTGCAGGCAGCCCTCAGCACGAACATCCTGGGTATCGTGGAAGGCATGTTGATGGCGGCAGGAGGCAGACATGCTCCTGGATGGGAACGGGCAGGTCCCTGGTGAAACCCTCCCTTCAAGACAGGGACAGCCTGAAGCCTGGGGGCCAGGCTGCCGGTTCTGGGGGGAGTCCACGACCCAGAGTGAGAACTGATGCTGCTTTTTCCAGGCCTGTCCATGGCTGCCCATGGATCAATCAGTATACCTTCCTCACTTCTGCGCTCATGAAAACCCTGGACTCAGCCAGACTCAGACAGACGTCAACACTACCAGCTGCAGAAAGGAGTTACCCACTCTGGGTCTCTTCTCTGCTGGGTTCGGCACAGACATCAAGATGAGCTGCCTGTGGAGGCAGCTACCCACTTCAGGTCTCCTGAGAGCTGCTCTGTCACTCAATGACCCTCCTCTCTACCTTGCTCACCCTCCAGTGGTCCACGTACCTCATTCTTCCTGGATGCAGGACAAGAACTTGGGACCTGCTGAATGGCAGGACTGATAGAGCTGTAATACAAACAGGGCTGAAACCCTCAGCCACCACTCTCAGCTCGCCATGTTGCAGGTAATGAGAAGGAGAGAACAGCTGTGGCCCTTCTGGGAGCTTATTCCTAGGGGCTCCTGGAGCCAGGGCTCTGACACCCTCTTTGGGGCTCTGCGGGTCCTGGTGTCTCCAAGCTTCTGGGTGCCACCACATCCCCTTCGGCCAGATGCACGTGCCCGTAGTGGAAGCTGTGTGCAGTACATTTGGTCCAGCCGCAGCCTCTTAAAGAGCCAACACCTGTGCTGGTGCCTGGAGCTGCCTGCCCTGCTGCAGCAGCCAGCATGCCTGGCTGTGTGCAGTGGCCAGGCACAGTGCTCACTTGCCCACACAGCCCTTGCCACTCCGTGCCTGGCTCACCCTTGACAGGTGTGGGATCCAGGCCGGTAGTGTGAGCCGAGTGCAGCCTGCCAGACCGAGTGGGCAGAACGAGCCCAGTGGGCGCCAGCAGTACTCAGGCGGAAGGCGCTGCTAGCCCAGAGGTTTTTGGCTGGAGAACTGCCACCCCAAGGATCCCATGACAGAAAGAGGAATATGCAGAAATTGGAATGAACAGAGAGCACCAGCAGCTACCAACTGTGTACTATTCCACTCTGTGAGGTTATAACTCAGGCCATATATTTTTAGGTAATGTTTTTCCTTTAATCAAGAAACAAAGAGTTCTTTTTAGTGGCTAATGACAATGCTAGGTAGATGAATAATGTTGTAATTATTTAAAAACAATGGTATTGTTTCACCACTCAAAGAAATGTTAAAGGAGCTAGGTTTGAAAAGTCAGTGACACTCTGTTTTTTGCAGTAGTATAAAATTGCAAGCCAAATTTGTGGCCTTTTAAAAATAAAGGTTGTTAAAGTAAATCCCCAATGCTTGAAAGCAGACCCCAAAGCGTATCCACCGGACATTTCACATCAGGTTCAATTTCAGATGAGTAGAACTAAAAGGCAGTGCCACATGCCCAAGGAAACGGGAGAAAGAACACAGGCTCTCCAGAGCTGTGGGGGCCTTTCCAGTGACACTGTGCTGAAGAAACACTGCTCTGACAAAGGTGAACTGTCATCCCAAGTAGATAAAAACTAAGAAAGTCTAAAGAGACATTTTGTTCTCTCATAAAAATCATTTATTGGCACACCAGGAATGACTGTTTTTTCTAGTATAGTAGTTATACGCATCTATAATTACAATTCAGTGTAAACTACGTGTTACAGGTCACTAGAAATCTAATTAGCAGGATGAATTTAATAAAGAACAAGAGGAACTATGAGTCGACCTCGGCCCAGCCATCGAGTCTCATTGGAGAGTAAATCAAATATCAAACTAGTGTTGCCCTGCAACAGTTTTTCTGTAGCCAAGAAAAACCAAGACGCACATAAACAGGATAGCACCCGTTCCATAAGTTAGATACACGAGACTAGAAAAAGATTGTAACTGATAGAAAGAATCTGAATAAAATAAGCACAAAAGTAAATAATTAGCTATGTACATATATTACTTTTTGCCAAAACTTTAATTTGTTAGCTTTCCCATCCTAGCTCTTCCCTTCTATTTGTTATTCTTGTTTTTTCATGGTGAATTGCTTGGCTCACTGTAAAATATTTAGACAACTAACCAGAGCTTCTTTCCGGGTCCTACTTTTCCTAAAACTTCATGCCAAACTAACGAATTTCGAGGGTAGCTTATGTGTCTATCTCTATATAGAAGTAAGATGCATTATTATTCTTCTATCAGTCATAGTGATGACATACAATCCCATGTTTTTCCAAACATTATTTGGACCACTCCAGAAAATTAGGCTGTAAATGGCAGCAGAGTGGAGAGATTTTTTTATTCATAACAGGCACAGATAGTCTATTATGGAGACAAGCATGTTTATCCTGAGAATGTGAATGCTGTGGACTGCAACTCAAGATCCCCCATTACTGAGAATGGGTCCTTTGCCCTCTGGTCACTCTTGTTTTGTTTTGTTTTTTACTATCGATTTTTAAGGCGTGGTATCATAGCAGCATTAGCAAATAAGAATGCTGACATCATTTCTACCAAGAAGGGCTCTGCAATGAGTGACAGCAGGTATCATAATTAAATAGCAAAGCTAAAAAAGGCATTGAGTTGGTACATTTCTGGTGCTATGGCCAGAAAGTGTGGATTTTAGCATCATTCTAGGAAGCCTGAAAGATCTTGCCCATGAGCCTCTTTGACCTTTGCCTATTTCCTTGCTAGTACATATGACAATTTGTAGCTATTTAATTTTTGCTTTTTCTCCTACTGGAATATAAGCTCTGAAGGGCAGAGACTATGCCTGTCTGTTCACCACTGTGTCCCCACAGTGTCTAGAACATAATGTTCTAGTGTCTAGAACAGTGCCTGGTCAATAGTAGCTTCTCAATTAAAAGCTTGTATTAAATAAATGAACCAAATCATTAAGTCCCCTGGTTTGCCTGTGTCTTAAGAGACTTTCCAATTTTATACAATGGCCAGAGTTGCTGGCCTATCCTAATTATATGGCCATCCTAAGGGTCCTGCCCTGATGTGAACCTGTGTAGCAGATATTTTTGTGCTTCAATGAGTAGTAAAACTTCTCAGTGATAGGTTCACCCTCCCAAAGCTTAGCTCTGCAGAACTAACGCTACAGGAGAGGTAACAGGGCAAGAACATTCTAGGAGGTAAGCTGTATGCTACAAATTCAGCTCATTCTTCCCTACCTCCCACTATAACCTCACTGTTTGACAGAAAGCTTAAGAAAGAAAGTTAGCAGGAGAATTTTCTCTTGGCAGTGCCAGTCCAGTAAGTCACCAATAACCTGATCAGGAAAGAAAGAAAATATAACTCACCTACATAAAAAAATTAAGTCAAATAAAAGCAAAATCTGGGAGTGGGAACCAAGTGACATGGTGGGCTGTCTAGGTCCTTTGTTGGTTAGAACTGTTGGACATGGAAGCAGAAACAGGCATGATAGCAGAGGAGAGGTTGGAAGGGAAAAGGGCAGAGCTGTGGGTGTGAAGACTGCAGAGGACCAGCTTTTCTCTCCTCCTTCTCCCGCTCTGCCAACTCTGCACCGCACCACGGCTGGCTGAGCTCCTTGCTGTGGCTCTCGCAGGCGGAGGTAAGAACAGGCAGCTGGCGCCTCCACGGCACATCCTTAGGCTATGGATGCTCTGCTGGAGTAGAAGTCAGGGACTGCAAGCCCAGTGTGCAGCGTGACCTGGGGAATGAGACTGTGAGTCCTGAGAGGCACCGTGCATACCGCATCCCTTTACACAGTGTACCTGGGTATGTCCCTAGCTCAAAAAGTGTTCTGTTTGCTTCTCTTTAAACGTCTAGGCTAGTAGGCATTAAAGGGTATTGAAGAAGAATCCTGCCTACGGTGAGAGCCTGCTTACGACAGTGGGCTCTCAAATCCTGGTGACATTTGATTATATGGTTCTCAGTCACCTGCCTCTTTTAAAGGATTCTGGGAAGACTGTGTTCCTTACAACTGAAGACACAGGCCTTGGTTTTCAGGTAGTGGAGCCTGCTGGCCACACCACAGTGACCACTGCCAAATCCACAGGTAGAGGACAAATTCGCAGAGACAGCCTGTCCCCTATTACCTGTCCACTAGTTATTCCAATTAGGGCAAACCTTTCTGGGATTGCAAAGATGATTGACGTTTGTGAAAAAACATGGAGTTATACTATTTCACCAATTATTTTGAATTCCTAAATACTATTTCATCAATTTCTGTGTATCCCCAAACCTCAACGGGTGGCTACGGATAAAACCAGAACAATTTCATCCAGTTCTTGTCCCTTTCTTCTCCACCCCAAGAGTCTTTATCGAAAGATAATCAGAAGGTGCCGAAAACCCCTGAAGAGCATCTAATATAATATTATTTGAAAGGGAAATGGCTAAAAATTTGAAAAACCTTGAATGAGGTTTTTCTGAGACTTGCTTCTAGGGTAATTTATGGTTTTCTTTCTTCCAGTGTAGAGGCTGAACTCTGAAAAATTAGATTCCAGCCTTCCAGGAAACCCCACATCCTTGCCAGAAAAGAGAAGGGCAGGGGCCACTAGTTTGCAATCAATGTTACTGCACATACTGAAAGACAATAATGAATTTTTATAAATAGTTTCCAAGACTGGCTCTGAATAGGGCAAAAATCATCTGTAATATTGTGATTCTCAAGCCCTATCTTAAGACAACCAGAGGCCAGGCACAGTGGCTCATGCCTGTAATCCCAGCACTTTGGGAGGCCGAGGCGGGTGGATCACGAAGTCAGGAGTTCCAGACCAGCCTGGCCAAGATGGTGAAACCCTGACTAAAAAATACAAAAATTAGCTGGGCATGGTGGCACATGCCTGTAATCCCAGCTACTTGGGAGGCTGAGGTAGAGAATTGCTTGACCCCAGGAGGCAGAGGTTGCAGTGAGCCGAGATTGCGCCACTGCACTCCAGCCTGGGCAACAGAGTGAGACTCTGTCTCAAAAAAAAAAAAAAAACACAACCATTTGTGGAATGAGGCTTATGGTTGCTAATGAGAAGCCCATCTCAGGAGAGAAGTGAAACCCTAAGTCCTGACAGTGGCTGGCAGGGCACAGCTCTTCCCCCATGGCTCTGGTCTTCCTGACAGGCCCCAGCCCACCAGTCTCTCCATCCTTCCTTGCCCATGCAAGGCCCCTCATGCCTTAGAAACTGTGCACAGGCCGTTCCCTCTGTCTGGAAGGCTCCACACAACTCACTGCCTCACTGCTTTAAGGCTCAGCTCACCCGTAACTACAGTAAGCCTTACCTACGCTGACCATCCTATTTAAGACTGCAGCTGCCCACCCCAACCCCAGCACCCATGGTCTTTTCTCCATTGCCCTCATCACCTTCTGACACACCAGCTAATTAACATTGTGATTGTGCTTACTATTTATTGTCTGTCTCCTATCACTAGGATGTAAGTTCTATGAAGGCAAGATTTTTATCTGATTTTCTTTTTTAAACTGATGTATCCCAAACACTTACAACTGGGCCTGGCACACTAAAGGTATTATATAGATATTTGCCGAATAAATAAATGAGAAGAAGCTGTTGTTTTATTCCATAATAATTACAATTAACTAAATTATAGGCAGAGACTATGCTTTCTACCCTTAGGATCTAACAGAGCCAAACAAGAGTGCAGAGAAGATGCTCAGATTTTCTGATAACGATACTAACGCTTCAGTCTTACACCCTCACCTCTTCTCAGGCCTTAAGTCATCGCATTTGTTTTCATACCAGTTGGTTAAAGGCTTTCATTTCTACTTAGAGATGAAACTAGAGCTAGAGGGATGATCATCAGACAACCATGAAGAGAATTCTAGTTTCCAACGCGCTGTTAACTAGACTGTGCCCAAGTATAGAGAAGGCGCTTATGCTTGGCATGGAATAATAGCAGTTGTCAGTGTTGATCCCTTTCTCTCCTCCTTTCCTCCATTTCTTGGTCTGGGCCTTACACTGTCAGCTTCCCTCTCTCCAGTTAGATTGAACTGCCCTGGGCAGCCTTTGAACCTGCTGCCAGCAATAGCTGTTTAACCTCTGGGGTAGGGTGCTTACCTGCACATTCCTGTTCAGGCTGACCGCAGGGAAGAACAGGCCCTCCACGTTATCAAATGCTATAGGACCTTGCTGTTCATCGTTGATAAAAAATGTCAAGTTTTTTCTATTTAAGTCGAGGAGGACCCCAATTGTGGCCCCTTTTGTGATCCCTCCCTCAGTTCTGTAGGAAGAGAAAGAAAAAAAATTAGGGTTTACTTGCTTGTGGTCACTCTAGAAGCTCCCCCCACTTGTGTGGTTAAACCAGTGTCTTGTACCCTGTTTATAATCATCACTACCCCAAAACCTTTTCCCTAATCATCCCTTGCACATAAAATTTTTACCATAGATATACTGTATACCTGTTAGTACTGTGTGTATATCTGTGCTTTATATATAAAAAGAGCATGATTTTTTGCTCCCTCCCCACCGCTATCAAAGTTCACTTCCTGGAGGAAGATATCAGCCCTTGTGAGTTGCTCTGCTGTTGTTGAGAACGAACTCATTCATTAGGGTCTCTACCACTGAGACACAGCAGTGGAAAACAAAACATAAAAGACTAGGAGGAAGTTGCCTTTGGGCTATCAGAGCTCTGACTCTAGGAATGTTGCACACTTTGTATAAATGGTGTGAATTAAGTATCATTAAATACAAAGTGACTTAATTTGAGTCAAAAGAAAGAAGCACTTTGGTTGCACCTAAACCACATGCATGAGAAATTGGATTTGGGGCCTTATGTTATCCATTAAATAGAAAAACTCATTCCAGAAGGATGGTAATGCTTTGGGTTGTTGCATTTGAATTAAGAACTTAGAGGCTGTCTGTAAAATGACAGCACTGAAGAAGAGCCTTCTTCCCTGTGCACTGAAATAATTATACTCTGAGACGTTGGGATTTTCAGGAACCTGCATACAAATGCCATTTTATAAAGAATTGTGTCTTGGGTTTCAATTGATGGTTTCACAAAATGCCATTAAACATGGATGATCAGATTTGTCTTTCCCATCTTTTTAAGATCTAGCAATACTGAATTTCATCCTCATCTCAGCAGAGCAAAATAATTTGTGTCATTCATTTCCTCTTGCATGCAGGATACAGACTGTACATAGTCATTAAAAGACAGGTTTACAAATTGCCCCTTGTTAATTCACAGGTTTAACAACGCAAGCACAAGTGACATGCAGTTTGCATGCAAGCAGATGTGTTCAACATTAGGAATGTGTTTCTCTGCAGAGTGTGATGATTATGTCATTATTCACTCCTGCACTTCAAAATAAAGATGCTAAAAGGGAAAAAGTAAGTGTGGCATTTGGGTGATAGCATTGGGAATCTAATGACAGAGAATTCCCCAAAATGCTAATCACTGAAGATAACCACTTATCTACATTCAGTAGGATTTGCTATCAAGGTGAAATGGTGTGTGTTCACTTCAAGTGATAGTGAATAATACACACTTGAATGCTATAGAAGCTATCCAAGGGGAAAGGAGGCTTTAGGAGGCTATAGGCTGGAGAAGGGTCAGCAATGAGCATACAGAAAAACATAAAACAGTGGAGTCCAATTATGCTACCACTGCCTGACTTGCTTTCCCGTTGATCTGATTGAACATTACTGTATTTTCTTTTTCAGAGACACTAATGAGAATGTATCCTGGGGAAATCTTGAAGCATAAGGTGGACCAGGGTCCACAGTAGAAATTTCTCTGCCTAGGAAATTTGTGAAAAATACATTTGAAGAACACAGTCAAATGAAAAAGGAAATCTATTATAGTATGTGTTCAATTATAATTATCTATATTTTGATGGTAGAAGAAAACCTCAAGGAGATTACCATATTTCCTTTCCTTAGCAAACTGGGTGCTCTGAATTACAGTGGTAATAAGAGAGTTCTTTTTAAGTAAAAAGCCATCCAAATTGGCATTCATAAGCTTTAGTTTAATGAATTGTAATAAGAACAATGGCTTCTATTTTCAGGTGCTTCCAATGTAAGGCATTTTCACATATCTCATTTAATCTTCAGAACATTCTCACATGGAAACATTTTATTATACTAATTTGATGGATTTGGAAACTGAGGTTCAAAAAAACAAAGTAATTTGTGTTTTTCTGATAAATTGTAGGTCTGGGTGTTTCAGCATCCTGGATTGTTTTTTACAATGGATATCATTGGGATTCTTACTTTCCAGCCATGAGTGTAATACAGCAATGAAGGGAGCAGGAAAGCACTCAAGTCTCTATCATTATACAAAAAGTAAACCACCAGCATGGACTCAGCTGAGGCTCACAGAGTGCCTGTGCCAACTTACTGTAGACCACCTGCCTGACTTCCTTACTATGGTCTATGCAATAGGTTTTTGAACTAGGGCTCTCACTCCTGATCAGCAGCCAACGTGAAGAAGGCTTGGTTTGGGGGCTGCAGGGTACCTGTTGGTGTGCGAGTTGTTGTGCATGAACCAGCTCCGGTTATTGTCCACATACATTGCCCAAGCTTTGTCGTCCTTTCCTAACATCACATCCTTCATCACGTCCATGCGAGCCACGCCAAAGGCAGGATCAGGGTGGTTGTCATAGCGATCTACCGTTAGCTCCCAGTAGTGGACGCCCTTGGAGAAGCCAGTCTTCCCTAGCACCACCCGGTCGTCATAGCTACTGCAGGTCACTGTCAGGTTGTCATTGGAGAGGATGATGTCTGAGTGCGCCGAGCCAGGGTCGAAAGCAAACCAGGCCACTGGGAACAACAGAAGGGAATCAGGTTATTAAGACAGACCTAAGAAGCTCAGCACCATAACATACTCCTGGGCGGGTGAGGAGCGTTGTGTAGCGTTTTCATGCTGCCATGCAGGAAGGAGGCGTCCAGGGCCAGGGCAGACAGGGGCACGTCCTGGGAGTTGGTACTCTCTGCACCAGAAGCAGACGGAGGACACACGACCGATTCAGCAGGGGTTACCTGGCTCAGACTGCACTCCCAACCAGGTGATCCGGGAGTGAAGTGGCATCGATTTTGGAAGGTGCAAGTCCCTTCACCTGGTGACTGGCAGAACAGTGCACCAGAGACATAAAGGGAGAGGGGATGCGCTAAGATGCCTGTGTAACCCCTGAGGCGGGGAGGCTAGGAGCTAGAGTCCTAGATGGAGGAGGGATAAAACACATGGAGTGAAATCAGGAAATATCCCTTCGGCAGAAGTGCTAACATCTAGTCACTTTGAAGTTTTCCTCAGCTCTAGTGAAAGCTCACAAGCTGCGAAGCTATAAGCAACATAAACTAATTTTCATGAGTGATTGTGACTTGGATGTTGGACAGGTTGCTGTCCGCGTAACTTAAAAAAAACACAGTTTGCCTGCTACTCCTGAAACTAACACGTCAGAAATTTTGCTGGAGCAGTAGGTATTTTGGACAGTAGGTGCAGATAGAATGACGTGTTTGTACACATTGTTACGCCCCAAGTTCTAAATGCCACCTATAAATATCACACTCAAGAGATGTAATTGCTCATTTGTTGAACCTGTGAGACACCTCACATGCACTTTGGTCTTTGCTATTTGGTAAGAGAATAAGGTTATTCCATACCTGCCAACAGCTTTTTAATGTCAACTGTTGTCATTCCAAGTGAAAGGCATGGGGGAGAGAGATAGGAAGCAAAATTGACATGGGTAAGAAAACGTGTCTCTCTTTGATAGACTAGTACCCTAAAAGGACTCAATTTAAAATGCTACACTAAATAGGAGCTCTCTGACCTGTACCTTTACCCACATTTAGTGCTCATAAAGAGTGCTTTGCATTGATGTATAAGAAAACTGGGGGGAAAGTGAGCTTTGAGGCATAACATTAAAAACTACAGGCATCTTTTCCATTTTTTAAAGAGTTTGAGAAACTGCTATAATAGGGTTAGAATGACAGTTAGACAATTTTATTGACATAAGACAAGCTGCTGCCATTTATTTTGTGGAAAAAATTGAGCACATCAATCATGTAAGTAAAAGATAACGATTACAATAGGTATACTTGCCTAATTGAGAGTAAGGTGCAGATTGTGTCTCAAAATTGCATCCTATAAAGAGATACTACACATCAACGCTATGAAACAACAACCAGGTTGATAAAAAGTTACTTGTATATACACTTAAAAAGCACCAGCTGAATATTGATACCAGAGGCCTGATCCATGAAAAAACAAAGCCCTTTTTATATTAGTTTACTTTGCTGGGTGAAAAACTGCGTTTCTGCTCTTTCAAAATGAAAAGCACATCTTTTTACCATTAATAAATCATCCTCCAATTGATCCTAAACTCTGTAGCTGAATTTTTCATCTTCCGAGTTCAATCTTTGCCTCTAAAGTTTCCACAGTAAGAAGGCTAGCTCTTTTAAAAATGAGGAAAATGTACTTAATTGAGATGGAGAAATCACTGGATTTTGATAAAACTCTGCTCTATCTCACTATTCTACGTGCTTCTGAGCCTGGTTATGCCAAAAGGTCTTCATTGTGACTTGAGTCCAAATTAAACAATACATCTCTAACTAAATGTGTAATGTAATACATCTGATAATTATTGATAATGACATGGTGAATGTGTTAAAATTGCCTCCTCTCCTTCTTAGGAGAGAAGATCCTTCTCACCTGAGGGAGGAGAGGAGGGATGGTAGGAGTGATATATTGGTATCGCCTGTGAAACTTTTTCAACCATCTGCCTTCCCTTAGATTTGGATACGTACACCCCATGAGAAACTACATTGGGGTGGAGGAAGACTGTCCAGTCTTAAAATGTTCAAAGGTGCGTGACCTATAATTTCCAGTGGTGTCGGGGACTGATCTAGAAAATGTGGTTTTGATGAGCACTGGGGGATAAAGAAAGGATCACTTAATTTTTTTTTCTATTTAGTAAGGCCTTTATATGCTAATTCCTAAAACATATGGAGGACAATTATGGACTTAAAAGAATTTCACAAGAATTAAAGCAATTTACTATAAAAAAGGACTAATGACTGAGTTAACATCAAAATATAAAAGTTATGATCTTACTTTTGGTTAGTTAGTTTTACTCTGGGATGAATTCACATGCGAAAGAATCATTTTCTCCCAGCTCATGGTTGATTTTTGTTTAGTTTCTATCAATTATCACTTTAATTCCTATTCATGTGTGAGAGCATAGTCAGTATGGAACACCCAGAGTTTTAAAACGGACTCTCATATTCAGCTTTGGAAATAAGTCTGTAGAATCTGAACAGGGCTTTAAAGACTTTCAAATGAATCATGCCTTGTGCAACTCTTTTTCAAAACAAATATTCTGAAATCTTTTTACACTACTTTAAATACATCATCATACATTTAAGATTCAACAATACCACTAGAATAATGCTCTTAAATACACCCATCAAATATCCCAAGACTCACATTTCATTTTTATTCTTGAGACAATATACATTACAAAGACTGTCACAGTATTTCAGTACATTAGACACAAGGGAAAAGAGTTTCATAACAAAGCGTGTTGGGAAGCCATAGTGCACAGAAAAACAAGAAGAAACATAAAAGCACAAAGAAAAATGTCATTTTAAAGAGAGCTTGAAGTCCCTGCATCCTTTTTGCACTGTCATGCTGTGGCCTTCTTCATTCCAGAATGTGGGATGAGCAAAAAGAACAAAATAAAAACCAAAAGAAACCTTTGGAAATGTGAAATGTGCATCATGTGTATCCATGATTACAATATAGTCCTGAAGAGATCAAATAGGTCTGCATCTTAGATATTTTAAGATTCTATTTGCTAGGCAGTGTTCACTACAAAGGAACACAAGTCTAGCTTCACTGAAATTAGCCGTAGGCTCTGTCACAACCGGCTTGGCTGTGGGAAACTTCGAGGAGGGCAGACTTTGATTACTCAGATCTTTGGTCACTAGGCATTAGCAGTTAAGGGTTTCTAATTCAGCTAGCAGTGGTCCCACCCCGTTGCCAGGAGAACAGTCAGCCATGAGCCCCACTGTCCTAGCAGGGAGAACAGGCTTTTGCAGAAAACGCTTTCACTTTCTGCTCTCTGGATCGCCTGCTTTGTAGAATGCTTTCTGCTATTGGTGTGTTTTTACTTTTATTTTACTTTGGCAATAAAATATTGGTGTGTTTTTACTTTTGTTTTACTTTGTCAATAAAGATCTCTTGAGTCTATGTTTAATCAGACCACTCCAGGCTGGAATGCACTGATCCAGTCTCCCAGACACAGCTGGTTTCCTGGATACAGAAGGGCTGCAAACCTCCACATTGCTGCCATGGCCTCCACTCAGCCAGTGCCTGTGCTGTGCTATGCCACTGCATGTGATGACAGAGCGGGTTATCCATGGTGGTCCAGCTTGTGCAAAAAGAATAACTTCACTCATTACTTTCTGATGCTGTTATACATAGACCACAGCTCCATGGTTGCTCCTTACACCACACAAACAAGAACACCACAAAGCTCCACCATCCAGATGCTCCTCATACCGGAAGCAGGCCACAGACACAGAGACTAGCTCATTCCCCTCACCACGCACATGAATGGCAAGAACAAAACACGGTTTCAGAAATGCCTTCAAGGCACAGAGATCAAGGGGAAAGGTCTGAGGAGCTCAGCTCACCCGGTGCATTGAGAGACTGTAAAGAGGAATGCAAGCTCAGCTGGTGGGGTGAGGATCGGAAATCAAAGTAGGATCTCCCGGGGAAGCTGGGTTGTAGATTAAGGGTGGAGGAGAAAGGACTCATTCTACGGAGCGGCAATCTTTCCGAAGGCACTGGAAAAGGGAGGGTCTGTTCTTCTGAATCTGTGTCTAAATGTAAGATCAATGCAAACTAGAGATCAGAAATCTGCTATCTCCCCGTGCACAGTTCCCCAAGACCTGCCTTAACAATGCATTTATACAGAGCATCATCTTTCCCACAGGGTGCCACACTCAGGCATTTACAAAACCAATGTGCCTGGGGGTGGGGAGGGAATTTTTGGCAGATCAGGACCCAAGACCAGAGGACAGCTCCAACATCATAGGCAACTGTTTTCATTCCCTCCCACCCACCTCCTCAGATTTTCAGTGGTAGAAAATTGGAAGGTTTCCTAAAATAGGAAACCTTTTAACTAAAAGGGTTTCTTTTCTCCTTCAGTTGTCCTGGGAGTTACTACCTATTCAACAATGGCCTCTTAAAAGGTTTCTATTTAGGAGTTGGTGATTTTTTACAAACTGTTTCCTGTTCCATATTTTCCCCTTTCTCTCCTAACGTATATTTTTCTATTAGGTGGATGAGATGATTTTCTACACTAGCACACTCCAGACTCTATCTTTCATTAGGAGAGGAAATGTGGGGTGGGCTAAGGAAGACAGGGCTGGACAAGTAAGCAGGGAAGGAGCCTTACCTTTGTTTCTGAATTATGATCAGACTCTAGGGATGTCACTTGACCATCTTTGGTTCTCTAATGACAAACAGACTGTGGGCACTGGTGAGGTGCATTGGTAGCAAAATGCCTGTTTCTGTTCAGATAGTCAGGTTTGGCATGAAGATCATTATTATATGAGAGTAAAGACTTAACCACTGTTTGATCCGGTATTAGAAGAGCATTAATTAGTTTCTCTAAATTACTAAAATTGCTCCTTTCTATTTTGTGAAACAATAGCAGGTTCTATGCATGGTGTAGTCTAGTCAGAGGTGGATCTTTCACCAACTGAAGCTTTCTTCACATTCAGTCTAATAGCAATAATTTAGGAAATACAGATGGTAGGAAGGTAACATTCCATGTCCAAAATCACAAAGAAACTGTCTTCTCATTGAAAAAATAATTTTGTTTTTATGACCAGAGGGTATTTCTGTGAATGCTCTTCTGGTTTGAATCAGTTAGCAGCAATTCTTTGCTGGACATATGCTTTTCCTATCAAAATGCTACTCTGCATGTTCAAGCAATGCATGTGTGCAGAGCATGATCCTATGTGAAGAGCTCAGAACAAGGGCATTGGCAAGTTTGAATTTAATACCTCCAAGGTCAGCCTCTGAACTTACAATATTAAAGTTAGTTTTTCAGGCTTTAGACTTATCTGTGGGGGGATGACTTTTTAAAAATAAAAGTATAAATCAGATCTCAGAGAAAAGGAATTGCTATTTATGGAGTTAAGACTTTGTGTTCCCACTAATAATACATTTAAGTTTTCCTCTACCTTTTCTTCATATGGTTTGAATGACTTAATATCACGTATTATCATTTCTTTCTTCAGATATGATAAATCAAAAATTATTTGTTACAATCATCTTAAGGGGAAATTACCCTTTGAATGTGATAGAAAAATTTGAAATACAACCACTGAGTACCACAAACTGACATGAGTTTCCTTTAAGGAGAGAAGGCATTTTCAACTATGTGTATGTCAGTAAAAGATCTTATTTATGTATTATGTATTATTTATTATTTTTTGAGACTGAGTCTCACTCTGTTGCCCAGGCTGGTATACAATGGCACGATCTCAGCTCACTGCAACCTCTGCTTCCTGGATCAAGTGATTCTTCAGCCTCAGCCTCCAGAGTAGTTGGGAATACAGGCGTGAGACACCATGCCCAGCTATTTTTTCTGATTTTTGTAGAAATGGGGTTTTGCCATGTTGTCCAGGCTGGTCTTGAACTCCTGAGCTCAAAGCTATCTGCCTGCCTCAACCTCCCAAAGTGCTGAGATTACAGGCACAAGCCATTGCACCCGGCTTAAAAGCTTTTTTAATTAATAAGAATTTGCTTGGAAATGTATTTTCCACTATGTTTGACAATCATTCATTATATTGAAAGTATTTGTTGCTTTAAAATTTAATAAAAAGGACATATATAAGATGAATTTCAGAGTATACTGAATTCCCAAGCAGTTATCTGAAAAGCAGTGAAGAGATGTGTACTTAACGCAGACCTTAGGGAGTATATCCAATCCCATCATAAATTGTACTCACCTTTTCTGTTTTCAGCACCAAGAAGAACATAGAGTAGGTGATGGGGACTGAGGGTAGCTATGGTTATTCATGGGATTAGTAACTTGATACTAAGATGGATATGGCTCTTCCTATCCTTCCATGTGGATCCACAGTTTACTGATGACCCAATTTTCCTTGACTCCTCTCACTCTTGAACTATGCCCTCTATTTAGGCAAGTTTATTTAACATCCATATTGTATAACCATTTCATTTTTGTTTTTGAGTTTTTCCCCCATCTATGACCTCCCATTCCCTACCAGCTGGACTTTTACCGTTATTTTCCCTAAGTAGCTCTTAACAACAACACGAAAAAAATCCTACCTGCAATGAGAACTTTCCAAATGAATTACAAGAGAGAAACACTTTCTAACTGATCCCATCTTGACTCAACAAGCAATTCTCCGTTCATACCCTTCCCCATAGGCACGTAGTGCACATGCTCGGTCAGTGGCCTATAGGTCATCTATGCCACGTCACATTACCTTAGATTTCAGGAGTCTTAGAAGGAAGACACTTAACTCAATATCATCAGAGGAGCTGCCATCAAGTTTCCCCTTGAAGTCCCCTGGGATGAGGAAACTCATTGCTTCCAGCCAGCTCTCTCTAGTTGGCAGTTATTTCTCATATTGGTCTAGACATACCTCTTTGGGGGCTCCACTCTCCAACTGTAGCGTTACTATCTGGGGCCACATGGAACAGATCACTAGTTCTTCAAGTATTTGAGGCCAGTCACCAATCCTCTTTAAATCTTCCCTTTTCTGGGCTAAATAGAGTCAATGTCCAACCATTTCACTATGTATGGATTTCAAATCGTTTACTCTCCTGGTCATGCCCTCTGGACATGTTCAAAGGCATGAATCAAAGACAATGTGACAACACTGAGAACAGTATTGCCACTCCCTGGTTTAGCCAAATGACACTTAGCTCACATTGAATGTGCACACACCTACTTAAGTGTGTATCCTGCGTTATGCCCATGGGATGCAGGAAGAACGTACACACCACTTCCTCACCTCCCCTTCAAAACACAACAACTATCGTAATACAGAGAAGGCTTCTCAGCCATTCGTATTCTATTAGTAAAGGCAAACAGGAATGAGGTTGTCATTTTTTTCACAATGCATGATACAAAGCTATGTTTCAGGTCACAGCTAATATGCAGGATAATTATTATTATTAATTCTTAACTTTATAGATCACTAGAGAAAGATGAGGAGCTCCTGAAGAGACTTTTAACATTACATCATGTTTCATCACATGCAGTGAATCCTGTGTGGTTGCAGAGCTTTGCTGAGTGAAAGCAGTGTAGCAGGAAAAAGCAATGGAAAACAGTATGTCAGTGGCTAAATGTGGTGACTCTAGGCATAACCATAACTCGAGGATGGGCCTGTATTCATAACAAATACGTGTCAAGAAGATATGCTTTCCATCAACTCTGTCAATGACCATCATTTTCCTCTTGCTCTCTCTTGGACTTCTTTCCCTTCCCCTCTAGGATTGGCTGGAGTCTGGAGTTAGGGTCTAGGTAAGGGCAGAGATCTCTACTTAAAAAAAGCAATCAAGAATCAACAAAGCAAAGATTGGCTGGGGACCACTTGTAATACTGACTGAGAATATCTAGGTGGTGTCCTCCTGTTTGGCCACCATATACTTCTTTTCTTTTCTTTCTTTCTTTCTTTTTTAGAGACAGGGTCTCACTTGGTCACCCAGGCTAGAGTGTAGTGGTGTGGATCATAGCTCACTGCAGCCTTGAATTCCTGGGCTCAAGGGATTTTCCTCCCTTAGCTTCCTGAGTAGCCGGAACTATAGGTGCATGCCACTGCACCTGGCCAATTTAAAAATTTTTTGTAAAGATAGGGTCTTTTTATGTTGCCCAGGCTGCTCTCAAATGACAGGCCTCAAGCAGTCCTTCCACCTCAGCCTTCCTAAAGTGTTGAGATTACAGGCGTGAGCCATGGCACCCAGCCCATATATTTCTTTTATTTGTTATTAGCGAACACTATTGAACACCTATCATGTGACAGACCTTGTAGTAGAATTGAGCCGTTGGGACACATAAAGTTGGCAGGAGACTCAACCATAAGAAAATAATAATTTAGAGAAAATCGGTGTTTAGAGAAAATTATTGATTGTTTTTTGGACTTCTTGGGGTGGAATTTCTTGACTGACTCCAAGTACAGAATACTAAAGATTTTTGCAGATGTTGTAGAATTTGAAAAGGTAGTCTTTGGGGCATTATTTTTGGAATTTAAAGAGGGAAAGCAAACACATTGTGGTTGCTTATGACAGTGTATACTAATCCAGCATCCTTTGTGTCCTGGTAGAAGTCTGAGTTGGCCTCCTGTCTGGTAGTGAACAACTTCACACCTTAAGCAGCCCTTGAGCCCAGGTCCAACAAAATGGTTGCATTTTGGAGCATGGTAAGGCAAGACATGTCACTAAGAATTGCACAGTGTTAGGATGAGTTTCAACTCAATTATAAACCAGCTGTACAATAATTTGCTTTTGTTGGGAAGACTTTAAAAGAGACGAATGAAGAATGAGGCTGTTTTTGTAAATGGTCTTATAAGCAGCCAAAGTCACAATTATGTCCAACTGGTACATAATTTATAATAAAAGGTGGTATTTTAAGCTTTCTTAAGTGTGGCATTAATTGCAATTGAGAAGTGAGAAAAAAATATGTTTTGAAAACCTTCTTTTAGAGAATGAAACAGCCTTTGCCACCCCAAGGACAGCTGCATACTTCATCACCAAGTTCTCCACTCCGATTTAGAATACCATGGTATTATTTGTAAGGAACTATCATCAGAAGCACTGAACAATTTTATATTTCAATTAGATACAGAGGATTCCAAAGGACTAAACTGCTTTCCAGAGTGTCAGTTGCAAAGCACACTTTCCAGAACCAAAAATAGTTCTGAATCCAATTCAGTCCTATAGAAAAATGCAAGAAATTCCCTCGGATATCATGCATGTTGTCCAAATTAAAAAGAACAAAGTCTCTTATCTTTTCTGGGCTCTGAACCTATCATTATGCCTCTCACCTTGGATTTTGTAAAATTTACCCAAATATGGTCAGCTATGATTACCTACCTTGAGAACTTTGTCCTGGAAATGCATATTCTTCTAACTATCTTTGGAGAAGCCCAGATGCTCTGGGTCAGGAAAAGCAGAGACAGAAAAACCATCTTTCAATGGACCATATACATCTCCTTTTATGGGCCTTTATCAATTATTTTCTGTTAGTGTTGAATTTTCAGTATCATAAGCAGAACTTTAAGACCCATTATGACCCTTGGAGGAGGCAGGAAGTATCTAATGGTGCTTCACAGCATTTTCTGAAACAGCTTTCAACAGTAATTTTAGAGAGAGAAGCCACAAAGTTACCAATTATAAAGACTCAGAGGCCCTCAGCTCTAACGCTGTGGTTTTAGAGATAAGAAAACTGAAGTCCAGAAAGGCTAAGGGACACATCCAAGTTACACTACAGCTGTGGAGAGATACGATAGAAACTCAGGTAGGATCAATTCCTGGTGTTTAAAATTTTGAAGTGACAAAAGACTATTGCTGCTCCTTTGTGACCTAGAAATATACAAAAGGTAAAGTTTATGCCACTGGCCCCAGGGCACATTCCAATGGTCTAAGTGGGGACCAAGGTTTGTGTAGAGGACCTAATAAACCTCCACTGTGTTAAGGATAAATTTCTTCTCTAAATAGAGTGGTTAGTTTATGTAGTGGTTAGGGATTGGAAAGGCACACACATCACTGTCCCCCTTGCGGATTTTGGCTACAGGGATTAGATGAGCTGAGGTGTTCCCTGTGGTTGTTCTTTGGACAGGTTCTTTGTCCCTCACAAGGTTATGGGATTTCTGGAGGTCTCAGTACATCAGGGTGCAGTACTTATGTGGGACCAAAATCACTATTAAATATGGTCAAAGAAGCTGGGCATAGTGGCTCATGCTTGTAATCCCAGCACTTTGGGAGGCTGAGGAAGGAGTATCACTTGGGACCAGGAGTTTGAGACCAGCCGAGGCAAGAGGATCACTTGGGACCAGGAGTTTGAGACCAGGCTGGGCAACACAGTGAAACCCTGTCTCTATGGAAAAAAAAAGCCAGGTGTGGTGGCATGCCTATAGAGCCAGTTACTTGGGAGGCTGAGGCGGGAGGATCACTTAAGCCCAGGAGTTCGAAGTTACAATGAGCTATGATTGTGACACTGCACTCCAACTCGGTGACAGAGTGAGACCCTGTCTCTGGAAAGATGAATGAATGAATAAATGAATGAATGGATAAATAAATCAGCAATTGCAAAAAGATTCTGGACAGATGCATCTGAGGCCAATCTGCATTCAGACAAATGGAGGCGTAAGTCTATATTCTGCCTGCACCATTAAATCTTTTCTGGGTAGTTTCCTTCGATGCACAGAAGACGGAGCCACCACACTGAAAGGGGCAGTGTGATGCTGAGAGTCTAATTAGGGAGAAAGACATTTTAATCTTTATGAGTAATAATGTCTAGGCCCACTTTTTAGAAAGCAATTTCTAAGATGTAGTTTCAAGAAACCCAACCTATTTGTCATTAGATAAAACAATCCTGAAAAATGCTAGGTAGATGGCTTGAGAACCAGCTCTCTTTTCTCTAATCATCGCTGACTACCTTCTCCCCACTTTTCCTCTCAGTTGGGATAGGGAGGGCTGGAAAGCTTCTGTGAATAAATGGCTCTGTGATGTCAGCCCAAACAGGGCTCTGAGTGCCAGACCTCATAAGGTAGTAACTTTCAAAGGCCTCAGAGATGTAGCTCTGACATTCCCTTTCCTTCCTGGGCAAATCTCGTCACTGCCAGCCAAGAGCATCCACCAGTACTATTGGGGGAAGGTCCTCTCTAGGTGAGCTGCTTACCTGGGAAGGGAGGGAGCTGGAGGAAATTTCTGCAAAGGCATGAAAATAGGCACAAGATCTGATAAAGAGCTTGGATATTATATGGGAAATGACAGCCACTCCCACATCTTCTTAAAGCAGGAATGCTACTCTTTTCAATAAAACCTTTTTTTTTTTTTTTTTTTTGAGTCAGAATTTTGCTCTTGTCATCCAGGCTGGAGTGCGATGCCATGTTCTTGGCTCACTGGAACCTCCACCTCCCAGGTTCAAGCAATTCTCCTGCCTCAGCCTCCCAAGTAGCTGGGATTACAGGTGCACACCACCACACCTGGATAAGTTTGTATTTTTAGTAGCGACCGGGTTTCTCCATGTTGGTCAGGCTGGTCTCAGACTCCTGACCTCAGGTGAGTCACCCTAACATGACTGCAAGTAGTAAAGTCCTGTTTCTGGCTGGGATTTCTGGATGAGCGCATGAGGCAACTACAGAGCGCTGCTTCATTTTGACAAGATGTTTTCAGATACCTTGAAGACTGACTTTGGACAGTTTTCTCTCTCTTTCTTTCCATTTGGTTGAGTGCAAATAGCACTTTTCTAATGTTGGCAGCACATCAGACTGTGCTGGGCATTGGAGGTTTAAAGTCCTGGATTTGACATATTATACTTAATCTCTCAGCAGCTCAGTTTCCCGTAAGTAGAGAAAGATGACAATAATAATACCTTCCTCATACAGTACTCAGAAAAATGGGCCATCTAAAAATGTCCACATCCAAATCTGCAGAACCTGTGATTATGTTATTATCCATGGCAAAAGGGACACTGCAGAGGTGATTAAATTAAGCATCTTGAGATGGGGGATTATACTGGATTATCCAGGTGGGCACGAGGGTCCTTATCAAAGGCAGGTAGGGGCTGGACATGGTGGCTCATGCCTGTTATCCCACTACTTTGGGAGGCCAAGGCAGGAGGATCGCTTGAGCTCAGGAGTTTGAGACCAACTTGGGCAACACAGCAAAACCCTACCTCTAAAAAAATTTTTAAAAAATTAGTTGGGCATGGTGGCACATGCCTGTAGTCCTAGCTATTCAGGAGGCTGAGGTGGGTGGATCCCTTGAGCCCAGGAGCAGGAGGCTGCAGTGAGCTGTGATTGTGCCACTGCACTGCAGTCTGGGTGACAGAGTGTGACTTTGTCTCAAAAAAAAAAAAAAAAAGAGGGTAGAAAGGTCACAAAGAGATAGGAAGATGCTACACGTCTGGCTTTGTAGCCACAAAGTCTATCTAAATAGACTAAATAGATAGACTTTGTCCTGCAAAGTCAGATGTCTAGCCCCTACTTAAATAGACTTTGTAGGCAGAGTCTACTTAGATAGGAAGAGGTAAAGAAGAGAAAACTAAACAGAAAATGTCCTATTCTGTTCCCAAACTTGTATGTTTTTAAACAGGAGTATTGCCTGTCTCACACATGGCATGAACTTTAGAACTCTGTATAAGATGGCCTTGTTATATAATGTTTTCAACAGATAGTCTTTTGCAGATGGTTTCAAAGACTATGTCACAGCCATGATGGTTATTAGATGAATTAATTTAAAGATATGCATGGCCAAGTTTTGGGGCTTGGGGGCCTTATTTTAAAATTTCATTAAAATTCTTAATTGCTTACAGTTATATTTCATCTTAAGTCAGTGTAATTTGGTTTAGATGTGCAACTGGCATTTTTTCCATGGATGTCTTTGATACATCTCCAGGAACTTTGCTTTCAGAGAACTAATCAAACTTGAACTCATATAATAATGCATTCTCCTTTCTTTTTTCTCTCTCTCTCTCTTTTTTTAAGATGGGGGTCTCACTATGTTGCCCAGGCTAGATTCAAACTCGGGCTCACAGGATCCTCCTGCCTCAACCTCCCAAGTAGCTGGGTTAGGGGCATGAGCTACAGCCCCTGGCCCCTTTCTTTTTCTCTTAATAGCACATTCTTTAATTTTCATTGTTTTCCTAGTTCTCCTATAAACATTTTATCTTCCTGCTAATCCGTTTTCCTTTTTTCCAGTGTTTATCACAATGTGTAAGAATGGAACTATTTATATGTTTATTTCTCTAAGGCTTGTCTCTTTTGCTAGCTTGTAAACTCCAGGACAGCAGGGATAATGTCTGTTCAACACTCTATACCCACAGCCTAGCACACAGTAGTCACGTATCAAGCACTGCCCAATAAATAGATAAATTTGCTTTCGAAGAAAAAAACCAATCAGAATTCATAATAATGTAGACATTTGATCTCCCCTGCATAATGTTACCTTTAGATCAGCAGAAGGTTTTGTGAGAGCTCACAGAGTACAGAGTATAAATGATGAGCAATTTAAACCTCAGGCTAAATGCATGTGATTACAAGTGAGACTTGTTATTGCATATGACATTTTACCTTTTTGTGATACAGAATTTTTGTTTTGAAGATTGAAAAGGGGTTAACTCTTGCTAAGAAGAATGTGAAAGATACTGTTATACTAAAAAGCCAGAATGCACCACCCTACCACCCCCAATACCAGCAAAGAAAAAAAATTGCTAAAGCAAACCTTTCTGGAAACTGTAGGAAATAAGATTAATAAAATATAAGTTCAGTGAAAGTACCAAAACTCTGTTAATAGCATTTTTATCACTGATTTCTAAAAAACAAACAAAAAAAGAGATAATTATTTAATCCTATAGGATTTCTCTATTGTTACAGATCCATCAAATCTTTTTTTTTTAAAATAAGGTATTCACTATATTTTTTCTTGCTTTCTAAATCTTGTCTCACTGAATGAATTAGAATAAGGGAGAAACAAATAGAACAAACCAAAGTTATGGAGAAAGTATGTGTGTGAACTTTATTTCATCATGAGAAAATTACTTCTGTGCAGTAACAGAGAATACTGATATCTACATGGTGATAGGCTTTTCTTTGTATTCAGATACATACCTTATATTTGTACACAATATATAAAATTCATGGAGGAAATTAATTTCTACAGTACAGTTTCTTTGTTGGAAGAGAACGTGTTCCGTTTGTTTCATCTAGAAAATGACCCCCAGTTCTGTGATTGTGGTACCAAGGATCGCAGTTCCAATCCTGTAATTTATTAAATTAGACACCATAATCTTATGAACATTAAAAGAAACTGAGGTGCTACATCCTCCTGCAGGATGAAACGAGAGACGTAAGTGCTCAGGCTGTTATGCTAATAACTGATTTTTAGCAGAATAGTATGATTCCCATGATGTATTATGAATAGAAATAGTTTTCCCGCAGATCTGGTAACACATATTAGCAACATTGCTGCAAATTTCTCTCTGCTCTGCAGGCATGCACTTCACTCTTCAATCAAACCACCTTGTACACACATGGGAAATGAGGCCATCACCAGCAGGGGCCTTCTGCATTGCATCTAAGACTCTTGGAGGGCTTTAGCAGTTGCTATGGTAGTCTGAGAAAAAAGGCAACTGCTCTCAAACTGATAGGTCATCCCAGAAAGAAGCTGCTAAAATGATAATTCCCGGGGAAGCTCTAGCTACCACATCACTGTACTCCAAATGGGAACAGGTCATGTGGGCATTTTCCCTTAGCATATCTTTCTCTTGGAATAGCATCACTCAAAGACTGACAACTGCTCCCCAAAGCAGTGTTTTCATAGCTAGGGGCCATTCATCCTTGCTGTGGGATTCAAAATTGTGCTTGTTTTTAACCATGTGAAGCATTTTAGGGTGAGTAGCATATGCTGAGGTCTGTGGGAAATGGGAAAAAAACACCACCATAGTTCTTTCAGCTAACATCTTGAACTTGAACAAAATCAACATAATTAATTATGCAGAGGGAGGTTACAGAGCATCCTGGTGAGGTGGGGGGTGACTTCTCTGATTAAAATGACATCCCGAGGTGTCAGAATGCTTTGGCACCAGCCACAAATACCTCTTTGTAGGTTTAATTTCATGTGTCTTGCTTGCTCTTAAAATGAAAATGTGAAAAGCCTCAGAGGTTATATCTGGCCATCAAATTCAAGTCTCTCATCTGAGACACATTACTTGTCTCTGATGACCAAAATATTTAAAGTATAGCTAAGTAGAAAAAGTTCTCTGGAGATGAAACTATACGGTGGCCCTAGGCAGCCTAGCCAAGACTGGAGGGACTGGTAAAGATGAAAATGGTGGGTAATGCGAAGTTGCTGGTCTCTTCCTGTTTGGTGCCCACAGGAAGTCTCAATCCTGGTGCTGACCGCCTCAGCTTTGGGTATGAAACGGAGGCGGTCTGAGTGGGTGAGCCAGGAGCGGCCAACAGGCCCTCTCTGAACAGCGGTAGCACCCCACACCCATTTGAAACACATTCAGTCATACAAATCTGCAGCTGGAAAGAACCTAGGTCCCACCTTCAGAACAAGCAAGTACTACAGAGCAATCTAGAATCATCTGGGCAATACTGGCACATGGTGTGTATCGGTGGAGAATGGGAGCCTGCTCTAGAGCCTAAATACATTTGTCTTACACACCAGGGGCACATTCAGGCCTTCATTTCTCAGCTTCTTCGACTGCAGCTTATTTAGAGTGTTATCAAAGGAAGCCGCCGGCCCAAGCCATTTGAACTGCCGATGTGGAATCTTTGGTTTGATCACATCCACATACCATAGGCTCTCTAAAGGCAGGAGAGGAACAGCGGCTCTGTGCAGAATGCAGAGCAAGTCATGGAAACACTTCAGGAATGTGGGCAGTGATGGGGTTACCTCCGGGCTTGCCAGCCACTTTAGACGCCACGCAGTTCTCGCTCTGAGGGATACTGCTGAAGGGCCTTACCCTCAGACGTTTGGAGGACCAGGGTCTTGCTGTACGGGCTGACTCCTGTTTTGTTGAAGGCCTTGACGCGAGCGTTGTATGTGCTGTTGAAGTGAAGGCCATCCACGGTGCACATTGTCTCCTTCCCCACATACACCTCCTGAGAGTCAGCAAACAACAGGAATGCACTTAGCATGCACCCTTGTCAGGGCTGAGGCAGGCAGTGCTGCTCAGTGGCTAGGGCTCATTCTGATCTGGATTTGAACCCTGTCAGATATTGGGCCATTTAATTTACCTTTTTAGCTTCAGTTTCCTAATCTGTAAAATGGGATAATAATATCCACTGTATGCAGTTGGTGTGAGGATTACTTAATGTTGTATATGCAGATTAGCATCATGCCTTGTGTTCAGCATGGGCCAGGAAGCCTAATGAATGGTAGTTATTAGCAGCAAGGGCTTAAAAAAAAAACTGAGTGTTTATAGTTTGGATTACACTTATTAACTTGGCATTGATACAGTATATGACCCCTACTAAGCTCCTTATCATCAATATGGTTTGTAAAAAACACGTTTGAAACCATGAAAACAGGCAGGTAGTCTCTATCCTGTGTTTAGAACTCCGCTGAAAACTTCAGGAACTGTCACAGAGATTACATGCCAAGCCACAGGGGGATAGGCTTTCATCACAGTACAGAGGGAAGGGGGAGGAAACAGGGAAAGAAGGAAGAATGACATTTCAAAGGCTTAAAATAAATCCTAGCATAATGCATCTTTAGCATAGGTTAGGCATTTGCCACCCTCTTCAGCTGTACACATGGCAAAATTATGCTGATGTAATGAATAAAAATAATTTGCATTCAAAGCACAGCCTTAAAATGACAACTCTCTGGTAGGATACCAAGAAGACTGGGGTCTTGGATCGCTCATCAGTTCATTACTCCTGCTGGAATAACAAAAATTGGAATCTTATGCCCTCTCATTCAGTGCTTCTCAAACTTTACATGTGTATGAATCACTCGAGAATCTTGTAAAAATGCAGTTGCTGATCCAGCAGGTGTCTGGGGTGGAGTCTGGGATTTTGCATTTTTAACAAGTTCCCAGGTGAAGCTAGTGCTGCTGGAGGAGGACTGCACTTTGAGTAGAGGAAAAAGTCAAGACAAAATAAGAGGATTAATTTATCTAAAGAATTGGGAAAAACAGGAGAGTTTCTTTCCCAGGAGAAAAATAAGATAAAAAATGGAAAAGAAAGGCCCTGAAAATGACACAGGAACTAAAAAGGCAAAGTCAGGAATGAGAAACTGACAAATAGGATTTTATACACACACACACACACACACACACACAGAGCAAAAGACATGAAATGGAACCTGAGGCCCTCATCTTAGAAAGAAAGAAATTAGATTTTATCATGCCAATAAATCAACATACATGTAAATAATGCTTTTCTATCAAAAGAGAGAACCTTTGTTCTTAAGGAGAATTGTAGAAGACACAGTCCCTGCTCTCAAGTACTTAAACCTAGTGAGGGGATCAAAAACATTCAGGAAAAGGGGGCCTTGAGAGTCTTTGCTCTTGAAAGCTAGTGACCCAGATTTGGCCACTGATGGCCAGAAAAAAGCCTCATCTTCAAGGGCCCCAAATTTTTTTAGGCAGTGGTCTCCTCTTCATCAGTGAAGGGACTGGCCTCGGTCCCTGGAACGACTGCTCCCTTGGGAAGCTCCAAGCATCAGAACTCCCAGGCAAAACGAGAGCGGAGTGGACGGTAAGCAGGGTGGCAGGAAGAGGATGGATGAGAATGAAGTTCTGTATGAGAGAGAATCAAACACATGCCAACAGGCAGTGGCACATGGGAGGTACCATGGCCATGTCTACCAGGTGTACCAGGAGGCCATCCTGTCCTACCTTCAGAGGGCAGCATAAGCTTCTCAATGGGGTTAGGGCTCCCTTGCCTTGAGGAGGTAACAATCTTCTGGCACCAGTTCTATCTGATGAAAGGCCCAGAAAAAACCCATAGAACTGGGGAAACCTTTGCTAGAAAGACTTCTTAGAATAGGGAAGCTGTAACAGGAGATCATGTCCATTAACAGGAATGCCAATCAAAGACATTAGAAGCTGTGGATTGCAGAAATAAATCTTGGACAATGGTTAATTATATTATTAGCAATAGGCAATGATGGTAATAATAATAGCTAATAATGCAGGCTGGCCATGTTCTAGGCAGCATGCTAAGAATTTTGTACGGATTATCTAATGGACTCTTAGCAACAAGGCATGAGATTCACACATTGTTATCATCCCTCTCGTTAATAAATGAGGACCTGAATACTCAAAGGGATGATAATTAGGCATTGTCCACACAGCTACGACCAACTTGAATGCAGGCAGTCTGACTCTAGTACAGCATGTCCTGTCTCTTAAGAAGGGTAGGGCAGTTTCAGAGACTGCTCTATCCACCTTCATGGTACAGGGAAAAAGCAGGTTTCCGTGAAGGGCAGGCAGGCCCTGCCAGGATGGCCTGTCACCGGGAGAGAGGGGAAGCCAGCCCTAAGACTCCTTGGCAGGACCTTTGAGAGAGTCACTGATTTAGGTTAACAAGTAAGTAGCGGGCTCTCTACTGACCCGGAACTGACCACCGTTGCCATCATCCAGCTCCAAAATGTATCCATCGGCGGGCACCGTGGACAGAGGTGGCTGTTTCCAGGACAACGTAGCGCTGTTGTTGTGGGTACAACATTCCTCCAGCTGTAGGATAGGGGTTGCTGGGACTGGAGAGGAAGCTAAACAGAAATTAGTGTAACTCTGGCTTCTGTTAAGCTGCAGATATTCCAGTATCTTAGAATGACAAACATCTCCCTGATAAACACGTGGTTAGAAGTAGCTAGCCTGCGGTGCACAGAACTGAACAGGATCCTTCACAGAGTCCCCGGGAGTCAGACTGGCTCCTGGATTGCTGTGAGGCCTTTTTCTAAGCGCACTGTGGCCCTTCCCACCTTCGCTGTTGCTGTTGGAGGACAGACAGGCATATTCACAGAACTGCTCTGTTCTCACCCCCTTGAGAACTGAAGACATCATCCCTAAAGGAAATGTTTTACATGGTTCCAAGTGAGATCGCAAACAGTGATCTCTCCATTTCAAAACTTCTGAGGCACCTGACATCATTCTCTCAAGGTAGCTATACCTCAAAAACAGCACTAGGTCATGTCTACTCATTTTCAGATAGAGAACACCCAACTGTGAGCCTGGGAATCATTAGGGACGTGGCCAGGGAATCGTGAGGGACATAGCCTGGAGGCCTGGAGCATGACAAGGAGGCTCAAGATGTCTTTGCAGCCACGTGAGAGTATGTCATGCTGTTATGAGTCACAACACCCTCTTGCACATTTTATACTGTGACTCTTTTCTAGTACTTAAAATTGCAAATTAGTTCAGCCTTCAGACACATTAGTTATATTAGTGCTACTAAATATTAGTAACTGAATAATATTATTTAGTTACTGAATAATCCAAGTTCTTCTTACATAAACTCAATACACGTAGCTGGGAACCATGTTTTAGTTACTGAGTAATCCCAGAAATATCAGTTACTGAATAATCCAGTTCTTCATATTTAAACTCAATATAAGTAGTTTGGAACCATGATTTTACCAACTGTTTAAAAAATTTTTTCAGCACCAAAACATTGATTTATTATTATTATTACTTTAGCACTTTAATAACACGAACAAACAGCTTGGACCACATCCAGGGCATTGATTTAATTCAGTGCACAAATTGTTCATCGTGGAACACCTGGTATGCTGTACCAAAATTGGACTCTGCATCTTGTGCACTGAATTAAATCAATGCCTTGTCAGTCATCCCAACCAAAACAGTGTTTAATTTTACAGCAGTTTAGAAAATAGGTTCTATGGTAGGTAACCTAGAAAACAAAAGCAGTGGCCGTAACATAAGAAATGAGAAGGTAAGGCTGCTCAATTGTCTTATACTTAAGAAAAAACTGTGAGATATTACAACAAAGCCATGTCTGAGCTACTCAATCAAACATAGCTAAATCAAAATTAATGCCTGTTAAAATTGGAGACAATCAGTTTAGGAGAAGAAATCACGTTTTAAGTTTCGATGGCACAGGGTTTAGATGAAATCTTATCAAAAAGCTATGGCTACTGCAGTGTCAGAAGCCCCAGAAATCCGGATTTGGAGGAAAGGAAATAAATTCATTGTCTTGTTCAGTAAATGAACTACAGGACTGGTTGGAAAAAGAAGGACACAGAAGACACAACACCTTCTAATGAGAGTATCTAGACATAAATAGCATCACCCAGGAGTTGTAATTGGAGGATTAACTTGAGGTCATTTTAACTACTAGGGACTTACCTTTTAATTTAAAATTTGTTTTCTTTATTAAAATGCATTTTTAACATATTTACTGTGGAAGAAAAATATAGCAGGTTTAGACAAACCATTCTTTAAAGGGCTTGTAGAGACACGACTGATGCCCCCTGGGGGATATTTATTCTTAACTGTCCTTATTAGTTAGCACCTACCATGAAACAATTCCTCAGACTCTTATTTCATTAGCTCCATATTAGTCTTTCTTTTTCCCTTTGTCCATGTTTCAAGCAAGTCTACATTTCATCAATTACAAAAGTCAAAGAATAGATCACAGATGGTTTCGACTTAAATCATGCAAATGTTGACAGTGCCTCTGATAAGAAACTCAAATGTACCTGTGTAGATATAGGTATAATTAAAACAGTTAACTGACATAAATGATGTCATGTGTAATTAAAACATCAGAACTTAATTTATAAGTCCTTGGTGGATACGGTTTAAAAGACCAGAAGGATTAAAAAAAAAAAAAAAGTCTAGTCTCTCAGTAATCTTCAGATCTTGATATTGTCCCAGATTTAGACAAATTAGCAAATGGACAAAAAAGCAAAGGGAGTGGAGAGGAAAAAAAAGGCAGAACTAACCTAGAGATATTTGCATCTGTCTAAATCTATTCCTCCGTGTGCTGAGACTTAGTTTCCCTTTTTCCTTATTTATCCCCAGTGATGTTGTATATAAAAGGTAAATGTGACAGAATTACAGCCTCATTAGCAGAGACTCAGGCTGACATCTAGAAAAACAGATTTTATAGGGGTTGTTACGTTATCCTATTTAACTTCATTAGGCACAAAATACATGGTCTACTACAAATGCAAAGTATTTTCCAATTAATCTATCTTTTAACGTTTGGAAAAGGATAGCATTAGAGTTCCTGGACTAAAATCTAAGGAAGAGCAATTGTATTTTATCGAAACTCCCGTTATTGGGGCTGTCATAGCTAACTTCATCTTTACACTTTCGTGATCATTCTAGGGCAGCTTTTGCTTTTTCCTTAAGAACGAATTTTTCCTGACCTGATCAGGGTTCTAGCATTTATCTTTCTTCTAGCCTGTAAAATCAAGCTTTAGGCTAAAAAGTCTCCTCTTAAAATACAAGGGGGCAGCTATTCTTACTGAATTCCTTAAAGAGGTCTGGCGGAGCTGTGGCTCAAAATTAAATTTTCCAGTAGCAGCTTCTTATACCAATGTTTTCAAATGTCTTCCCTTTTTAAGGCCACTCGATTTCAAATTCTGTCTCACATTTTCTTTATTTGTTTAATTTTTTTCTCGAATCTTTCAGATTGTGAACACTCAACAGCCATCTAGAATTCCTCTGTGAAAGTACAGAGGTGGGTGGCAGGGACAAGTGAGAAGAGAAGCTGGGCTCCCAACCTCAACAGGGAACACTAATCATAAGCAATGCTTTCAAGCACTTTACTGAATGCCAGACAGTGTGGTGAGAGGTTTACAGATATTCACTCATTTAATTTCACAACAATCCTATAGAGAGGGTATTGGAAATGGAAATACAGTAAGGTTTTACAGCTTGTAAGTGGCAGGACCGGCATCTGATGCCAAGCAGCCTGGCTCCAGGGCTTGTGTGCTTAGCATGACATCACACTGCCCCTCTCCAGGCTGGTGTTTAGAAACAGTGTACTGGAGTAGAGTCTCCATGTCTAATTCCCAAAGTTTCTTTCTGTGTCCTACAATGTGAACGATAAAGATTCCCCAAATGAAGATTTCACCGTCACAACTATGGTGGCTGGGAAGGCAATTTTACTGTGTTATCTTCTCTGAAGCTTCATTTGTAGACTGTCATTCCCCCTCATGGTGGCCTCTGAGGAAAGTTTAGGCTTCAGCAGAACTACAAGCCGTTTCTGGAAAGCTCTTACCAGTACACTGTTAAAGATAACCCTGAATGCATGTTTTGAGTCCATGCAGTTCAGGCTAACTATCAGCATGAACAGATTACATGCAAGTGTGTGTGCTCATTCCATCCCCGCTAACCCTCTGGCAGCTTTCCCCCTATGATTTATAGGAGACTCTATTCAGGTCACACTGTCCTTGCCCATGACCTTGGTGCATACTCAGGGCTCTTACATTCAACTTGAGTCAACAGAAATAAATACACCCTTAGGTGAGTAGAGGCACTTAAAGGGATTAACAGCTAATGGTCTAAGAGCTAAAAAGGCTTGGTGGACTATTAGGTCATTGTTTTGTCCTGGTTCAGAATGAACAAACTGGCATTTCATTTCAGTACCATCTTGGGATTCTTTGTGTACTTAGACAATTCTGGGTTAATATTTATTGGTGGAGGAAGTAGGTATCTGAAATCTCTGCTCAACCAAACAGTAAAGCCCTTGGCTATCAAAAGATTTAAAATTTCCTTCCTATGACCTGGAAAAGAGCTGATTATACAACCTTAGAATTAAGTGGAAAAGTGTTTTTTAATTACTCTCTAATAAAAATAGAAGACAAAGCTTAACATGTTGTTTTCTATAAAAGAAAGGTCTGAAAGATCAAATGCCACTTCCAGTAGTCTGGAAAGATGGAGATAATTTTCTAATCAAAATACAACCAGAAAATGTGCCATTACAATTCAGGGATATTTGAAAAAAGGTACCAGCCTTCTCCAAATAGATCTCTATTGCTTGAGGGTGGTGTAGAATCAGAACAAGCCAGGTAAATCCTTAGCTAATAAGAGAATAAAACTTTAGATAATGCATTCTCACTGAATAGCAGCTGTTCTGAGTGTAAATATGTAAAAGCCAACTGCAGACCTACTTTCTTTGGTATCAACAACAACGACAACAACAACAACGGCATCTATGATGAGCTTTTGAAACCAGAGATGTTTGATAAAATTCTGAGTCAAGAAGTATACTGATATATTAGTTATCATTTTGAGTCAGAACTTTAAATGCATACTTTAAATATATTTGAAAATATTTTAACTTCCTCCTGTAACTAACTTAGCACAATTAGAAAATACATATTGAGGCTGGGCACGGTGGCTCAGGTCTGTAATCCCAGCACTCTGGGAGGCCGAGGTGGGCAGATCACGAGGTCAGGAGTTCGAGATCTGCCTTGACCAACATGGTGAAACCCCCATTTCTACTAAAAATACAAAAATTAGCCAGGTTTGGTGGCATGCACCTGTAATCCCAGCTACTCAGGAGGCTGAGGCAGGAGAATTGTTTGAACTGGGAAGGCAGAGGTTGCAGTGAGCCGAGATTGGGCCACTGCATGCATTCCAGCCTGGTGACAGAGCAAGACTCTGTCTTAAAAGAAAGGAAGGAAGGAAGGAAAGAAGGAAGGAAGGAAGGAAGGAAGGAAGGAAGGAAGGAAGGGAAAGAAAGAAAATATATATTGAATTACATGCATGTATTGTTATTTTCACAATGGATGCATTACTTTAGCACCACTCCAAATGCTACTTCTTTTTTTGATGTGCAGTTTTTTGACATATTTTTTACTGACAAGTTGTTAAAGTGCAGTTTATTAAACTGACTAAGAATATCTTTAAAAAATGAAAAGACTAACACTACCACAGGAAGAGTTGTGTACATATTAACAGATATTAAAGAGGCCAATAGAAGTCAGCTACAGCCAGTCAAGTTCTATTGTGTCATGACCTTTGGCTTTTTCTTTCCATCACAAGCATCTGACAGATGAAAATTATTCAGATTCTAAAGAAGATTGGGCTCTCACTGAATTAATTAAACTCAATAAGCACAAAGCAAAGCATATAAATTAGTCAGGCAGAGTGATAATAATCAGAAGTAAATTAAATTAGACAAAGTGTTAAAAAGAAAATGAAAATGGAAGACTGTAATCCAGTATTATACCAAATGGCCTGTTTGGTTAACTTCATGAATAATTGCTCTGGTTTTGTGTGGTTTCAGATGGATTTATGCTGGGAGAGGTTCTGCATTTTGATCCTGAGAATACTTGGTATTCTCTGCTGTGTGTGCAGACTTGAACAGACTGGACAAACAGCCTTGTCCCTCTTACTTTTGTGTGCAGTCCTAAGTGGCCAAGTGACAGTGCTTTAGAAATGTGTTCTGTGATGCAGAGAGCATGAACTCGCAGTTCCCATACCCACTGAAGGGCCTGTTCACTCCAGCTCAGTCTTCACCATCCTGCCAACTGGCCTGGACTCCACCGTGGGCAGATGGACTTGACTCAGGAGGCCAATAAATGGGGGAGGAGAGGGTTTTGACAGCTGATTAAAGCATTTCAAAGCCCTGAGGCTTTTACCCTCTAACTGCCCCCTCCTCCTGCCCCCTCACTAAGGCTAATTGGGTTAGCTTATTTTTTCCTCTTCCACCAAAAGCCTTTCTATTGCTCTTTTGTGACATATTTTTTCCTCCAAGCTACTTGTGACATAACTTTCAGTGATTTTTATGTCACTGAAAGAATTGGGAACAGAGAGAGGCTGATCCAAGGGGATTTATCTGGGCCTCTATATTTTATTAAGGAGGGGTTTATTTTATAGGCTACCACACTGGTATTAAAAATATTTTTTTAAACAGCAAGAAAGAATTGCTACAACAAAAATGTAGATTTGTTAATAATAAGAGATGAATTCACTTATCCCTTGAAGAAGCTGCTCAGTGTGGCACTAGACAGCACGAAGTAGAAGTTGTAAGAGCTGGTTCTCTAGCCATGTTCCCTGACTTTGAATCCTGACCTTGCCACTCAATAGCTGTATGAGCTCAGGAAAGTAACCCAGTCTTCGTGTGCCTCAGTTTCTTCAGCTGTCTACTAGGGTTACAAGAATAAAATGAGTTACATGTAAACCACTTGGGAGAATGTCTGGTTTGGTTAGCACTCAATAAATGCTAAATGTTTTTCTTACTGTAACAAAGCATACTTATTTCCAATCTATACACAACTTAAAAATTTATGAAGGCTTCTTTCCAAAGCAACATATATTAAACCAAAAAAAAAAAAAAAAAAAGAGAGAGAGAGAGAGAAAGTTGAAAGTAAAAGAGAACAAAAATCCATTAAAAAGTTGAGAGATATACAGGTACCAAGTACTGGAATGCATTTAACTGCATGATGTGGACCCTAGGTAGACAGCCCTAAAGCTTGCTGGCTTATATAATTCTCTTTGATTAAAGGATGCAGGTAGCTTTTTCTTAAGAAACAAAACTTTTAAAGCACTGAACGCTAAGAGTCATTTACTATGTGGATGCTTAAATTAGGAGTTGCAAAGAGCAAATCAATTTCAATCTAAAAAATCTGCAAATGACAGAATTATAGGGATACAGAAAAGATTAGGGGTTTTCAGAGATTAGAGGTGGTGGAGGGGAGGGTATGACTTTAAAGGGGTGGCAGAAAGGAGATCTTTGTAGTGATTAAACAGTTCTGTATCCCGATGCAGTGCTGAATATATGAATCTGAATGCAGGATAAGATGGCATAGAACTATATACACACACTGTTCAGTGTCAGCTTCTTGGTTTTGGTATATTATAGCTACAAGATGTAACCATCAAGGGAAGCTGGGTAAAGGGCGGACAAAACTTCTTATTATTTTTGTAACTTCTTGTGCATTTCAAAACAAAAAGTTAAAAAGAAATATTCTTCAAATGGGTATCACTTACACTGCCATAAAAATGTTGTTATGTGGTTGCATGGTTGGCTTGAGTTGTTGTTTTTCTTTGAAAGAGTCATTTTCCTTAAAATATTTTCAGCCCTTACCCAAAATCTCAGAGAGACCTTGCCATATCCCTTAATCACATAATCCAATTTTAATGTTTATATCAAATTTCCATTTTCCTTCCAGGCTTGCATTTTTCTGCCAGTATTGGCAGGCCAACTGTGATCCTCTCAAATTCCCACTGATCCATGCTCAGCCATTTGCTCACTATCTCTACCTATGTGGAAGCAGTCATTTCAATTCTGGACTCCCCTGATTTTATCAATATTTCTGGATTACTTTCTATGCCAAGATTCCATTTACGTATTGTGATGATCTTTTTCTTTCTCTGCCTTCCTCTTTTCAGGTCAGCTGTTTGCTGGTGCCGAGCACTTGAAGTCTCTAAGACTCTCAAAGAGGCAAGCATTGAGTTGATCTGAACTTATCCAGCCTGCTGAAAAGTAGGTCACACATTTATAAGGGGGCATTTTCATTACATGATAAGTTAGGAGCCACTCCAGATTCTTGTCACATTAGCCAAAGGGGTACTGATCCCACTTCAAGCCCAGCATCCACTTAGGACGTCGCTCTCTGACTAGGAAAATGCAAGGACATACCTTTCACCTGCACGAAGTCAAGCTGGTGGATGGATTGCAGCAGAGGGCTGTTGTCCAGACTCAAGTCAAAGTCTGTGGTCATCCTTGGAGTGAGTGTGCCTTTACCCCACTGATCCTCAGTCAGGTGCACTCTCCTTATGAGGGCGTCAGAAATCTAACCAGATGAAAAAGACCACAGCCTAAGAGATATACCACCACACTCGAAACACAGCACTGCTCCTTGGCTGTCCAGGAGCATTACTCCCAAACTGCCTTGGAACTCACACCCTGACTGCCTCAGTGCAGTTGGTGAGGAAGACCCCATTGGCACTAGGGTGACCCATGATTTATCAAGCAAATCTGAACACTTCTGTGAGTCAGGGGGCACTATAAATAATTAGCAGGTGTTAACTGATCTAATACACAAATCTGAATATACGATCATGCTGTTTATGACAGATTTACTAAATGTCAACAATTTTAAAGGGTGATATGTTGGAAACTAGTTAATGTCCATTAGAATCAATAGCTCAACCCTTCTAATTTAAAGTGTGGGCATCCTATCAAAGCTTGGAAATGAGTTTCATAACATAGTTTAGTGAGGGTGCATATGGAATTTCTCACATTTTAAGCACATCATCTTCATGTGATTATCACTGTATTCTTTGATAGAAAGCTCTTTCATTTTTTATATTCAATCTCCTTCTGTCCCTTGTGGCTAGTTTAGTAGAATGTGACTTGGAAAAGATCTACATGTTCCTTAACAAAAGGTTCCTTATCATTGGGATCAAAGCTTAAGTAAGATCCAGCTTACACCACAGCATCTCACTAAACAATTAACACTGAAGAATGAGAAATCTCTGTATTTGAGAAATCACTGACTTTCTGGCCAGTAGGAGGTGTGAAGAAGGTAAACATCTTACGCACTTAGACATCTGACACTGCATCTGTCAGATTAATGTCCAAGAGACATTAATAAATAAGGACTGAATTCCTAGGTAAGGCAATAACTCCACTTTGAAAGAACTTACAGAGAATTATGTTTTCATGATTAAACACAAGAATGAAAAGAAGCAAAACAAACAAACAAAAAAAGCCCATGTATCTCTCAGACTTGTAGTACATAGTGACAGAGACTTCCAGGAAGTAGTCAGTGGAGTTTATTTAGCAGGCACTCCCACGTACACTGCAGTGTGAAAGTAGGTTCTGTTATTGAGGGACCCAGGCCCAGCCAGGGCTGTTGGAAATCTGACTTAAGCATCCTAGACTATGTTCTACGGGACATTTAGAATCTGAAGCAGAAACTAGTTAACTCTTACCTGCAAAAAGCCACTAGGATCATTTTCCTTAATCACCTCCAAGCAGTACTCCATGAGACCTGTGGTCTGGCGCAATTTCACTGTGCAGTGAGAGATCTGATCTCGAACCACCTGGGATTAAAAAGAGAACAGAATGGTCCAAAATGGCAGAGGGTAGAAGAGAAGCAAACTGGACCATTGGAAAGCTTCTTCAAACCAGAATCCATTCCATTCTGGAATGGAACTAAATTTATGAGACTATTTTGTGGCAATGTCTGCTATGGATAAGGGCTCTGGAAGACAGTTGGGATAAGATTCTCAAAAGAAACTGGGAACAACAGGACCCATCAGAAGGGAAGGCAGACAGACTTTGGAACCCTAGATCTGGTGACCTTGGAGTATCAAGGAACACCTTCCAAAGGTCCCCCTTGCCCTGCTCTTTTCTGTGAAGCTGACTCTGCTGTGTGAAGTTTTCTGGGTATCCGTAGAGGAGCTGTAGCTCCCCAAGGTTTGGCTGCAGCTGTGCTTGCGACATGGTCCACCTTCAGCACCCTCAACCTTAAAGAGCAGACACCATCATCTGAACCCAGTTCCTGTCCCTTCCTGCCGCTCTCCACGGCCCCATGGTCAATTGTTCTGCATCTTTTTCCTTGCATGGGTGATGCGGGACCTGGAGGGCCAAGGTGGAGCTTGGGAGAGACAATGAGCTAATGACAAGCTGGAGAAAGAAGACAGATGCAGAATTAAGTTTTAAGAATAACCTAGTGAAGCCACTGCCTCGTTTGGAGAGCAGTTATAAAGGCTGCTCATTTGCCAAGCTCTGAGTCTGCTTTAACCTACACAGGTATCTCTTTGAGCAAGCGGTTTCTGTCTCTAAGAAGCTGTCTGTGCTTAGTGATGAATACATGACATTCCTTGAAAAGTTTTTTTCTTCAGAGGTATTTATCGTATGTGTCCTCTGCTCGGTAACCCAAATCTTGAATGCCCATATATTTCCAAAGAGGGGTCCTGCCATGTTGCCCAAGCTGGTCTTGAATTGCTGGGCTCAAGCAATCCTCCTGCCTCAGCTTCCAAGTAGCTGGGACTACACTGCACCTGTCTTTGAATGGTTTTTGAAGGGTAAAATTGAAGAAGGGTTTTCCAAGGACCATAATTACTCACATCCTCAGTATTTATATTACTTTGCAAAAGCCTAAAAAATATCTAGTACTTTGGATTTTATGGATAATAGCCAAAAGAGAGTCTAATAATTATTTTTAAATGTTCCTTGTTCCTTCTTTTCATTTTTGGTTATAAATTTATTTTCCATTAAAAATTATTTCATCCACTTTCCAAAACAAGCAGGAAATAGATTAAAAAAGCAAATACTCTTATCATTCTAATGTAAATTTTTAAAGTACTTTGACATTTCTTTTTAGTTTTTCTCTGGAACCAGTCTTATTTATTGTTGCAGTCATTGTATATGGCAATTTTACCTTCCCTTCCCCCAACTTAATACTGTATCATAGGCATTTTTCATGTTGCCACCATCAATGGTTACAAAAATATCCTACTGAGTGGGTAATCTTAATTTGTTTAATCATTCCTGTTCTCTTAATATTGGACATTTAATTTCTATCTAATATTTTGACAACTCATTCATTCATTATTTCTGATTTTTTGTTCCTAATGCTATATTGTAGCAAAATATACACAACATGACATTTTCCATTTTAACCATCTTTAAGTGTATAATTCCATGGCATTAAGTACTTTCACATTATTGTGCAACTATCACTACCATCCATCTCCAGAACATTTTCATCTTCCCAGATTGAAACTCTGAACCCATTAAACAACGTCTCCACGTCTCCATTTCCTCTTCCTCCTAGCCCCTGGCAACCACCACTCTACTTTCTTTCTCTGTGAATTTCACTATGCTAAGAACCTCTTACATAAGTGGAATCATAGAACATTAGTCCTTTTGTGATCAGCTTACTTCACTTAGCATAATGCCTCTGAGATTCAACAATGTTGTAGCATGTGTCAAAATTTTCATCTTAAGAGCAAATAATACTCTGAGGTATGTATTCTACATTTTGTTTATCCATTCACCCACTGATGAATATTTTCAGCTACAGTGAATAAAACTACTATAAACACGAGTGTACAAATATCTGTGTAAGTCTCTGCTTTCACTTCTTTGAGGTACTACACCCTGAGGTGGAGTTGCTGGATCACGTGATAATCCTATATTTAATTTTTTCAGGAATCACCATACTGTTTTCCATGGCAGCTATACCATTTTATTTTATTTTTATTTTTTATTTTTTTTATTTTTTGAAAGAAAGGAAAAGAGAGGACAGAAAGTGAGAGTGAAAGAAAGAAAAAAAAAGAATGTACGAGAGAAAGAAAGAGGAAGAAAAAGAGGGGGAGAGAACAGGATTCTTGTTCTACTGCCCAGGCTAGAATGCAGTCTAAAAATGGGTATTAAAAACCTCTATT
>CAUYLG010027082.1:0-48497 GCA_963573385.1 Cacajao melanocephalus
CTAGCCTGGGCAGTAGAACAAGAATCCTGTTCTCTCTCCCTCTTTTCCTTCCTCTTTCTTTCTCTCGTACAGTCTTTTTTTTTCTTTCTTTCACTCTCACTTTCTTTCCTCTCTTTTTCTTTCTTTCAAAAAATAAAAAAAAGAATTTTAATGTGTTTATTAGATGAATATTAATTATAGTAAATTATTTAAAATACTTATATCATTACTTATAATCTACATTCCAAATTTATCAAGAAATCAAAAGGTATGTCAATATTTTCTGCTAGTTTCATTACATGTCTAATTCTTCTTAAAATACCAGAACTTAGCTTTAACTATTTCTCTGTTCTATGATTTGAAACATGTAAGTTTATTACATGCTTATACAAAAGGATAATTATTTTTTTATCATATTCTTTGTCATTACTTTTAAAGTAATTGGTTTCTTTATTTATATATTATGCTATTAACTTGAATTCAACTTATAATAATCCTAATAATTTTATTACTGATTATGGTCAGGTTTATTTTTTTATTTTTGTTCTTGAGTTATTTCATTTGTGTGGTAATTGCTTTTGTTATTGACTCAATTTTACACACACACACATATATATATATATATATAATTATGTTTACCTGAAGATATATACTATGTATTTTGCATATATTATATTATATATGTATATATTACATGGTCATTTTATTTTTATTGTAAATAATTTTTTTTCTGTCTTTGGCAAAAACTTTACTTTTTCGTTTTCCTCTTTAATAATTCAGATATATGCAGTCTTTTGTTGTTCATTTTTTAATAAAAGGTAAATACTTTCAAAACATACTTAATTTTTTTCTTTAATTATACTAAGAAATTGAAATAGTGTCTATTAATTTCACAGTATGAAAGAAATATAAGTTAGCTCACTTTTTAGATAAATGGTTATGTTTTGTTTTCCTTTGTTTTGTTTAGTTATAATTCTGAATGCTGCATACAAATCTGGATATTTGGGTTTCTGTTGTGGTATGTATCTACACATTTGGGTACTTGGGATTTGGGATATCAATATATTTCCTAGGAATATTTGAGTTCAACTGGCACTATGTATGCCATTATTATCAAGGGAATAATAAAATCTATATGTACATTTATGAAACATTTATTTTGACTTATTAAGTGTTAACATCCATTCTTTCTTTCATTGATCTTTTAAGGTAAGACCAAGATATTTTCTTTGGTATCCTGATTGAAGTTTCTATTGTTTGAGGCAAAAATTATGCCCATAAAGTTCTGTCTACTATTTTGGGTTGGGATTAATTTAGAATTGATTATCTTGATGAGATCTGCAAAGCAATATGTACAGAATTGAATGTGTTTTCATTTTTTTCTACTTTACAGAAGGTTGAATATTTTTTATTATCATTTACTTTTTCAGTCTTCTTAAAATATTCAACCGTTTTCATAGAAACAAATATTTGGCTTACGTTTATTAGTTGATCTAACACTTATCCTGTGTAACTACCGAGAAAAGTACAAAGTTTTAGGAACAAACAGAACTAACTGTTATTGCACACCTCAGCTGATAGAGGCAGAAATACATGGCTATTAGCATGAAAGCTACTAGCTGCCAGCATCAGGCAGTATGCTTTACAAAGAAATGAGGATCTGGATAAAGTAGAGGCCAGTAAATTGACTGACTTTTGCATAACTACCATTTATCTAAAATCCATAGAATATATTATCCTGATGACTTCATTCAGGTGTACTTCAACCATTGAACACATGGATACATTTTTTTTATTGTTTATTACTTTTCCCAACAACTTGAGTTGCTATGTATGAGAGTAACAGGGCAGCACATCACAGAAATATTATTAAAAGATGTTATTTGTGAAGATAACAGTTCAGTTGAAAAGGGCAACATATGATGAAATATTATTCACTGGTCTAAGAAATTGTGCTAAAAAATTTGCTAAAGCATCTTATCCCACATTCCCTAGAGTGTGATCATGGAAGGGAGTATCTGACTCCTCACAAAGACATATTGTAAAAGTTTTGAGGATACTTTGAGTAAAATTTCTCTAACAGGTAAAAATGTCAGATTGAAACATTTTGTTTTAAAAAAATAATAATGAATTCTTTTAAATCAAAATACTTTTATTTGGCATAGACTTAATTATGTACATCTCCAAATTCATCAAATGAAAATTTGATACTTACTTTGACAAATGACAATTGAATTTCCTCTCAATATCTGAAGTTTCCATATACCACATATCCTTAAGAAGAAAAAAATATCACTGTCAAGCTATATTTGGAGTCTAAATAAGTAACTTTTTGTCTTAAACAGTGGAATGATGTTTTTTGATATTTACTACTGTTATCAGTAAAAAGCCAATATTACAATGATCTCTGCTAGGCTGCAGGGTTGTGGAGAAGTATAAGATGGCTCCTGTCCTATGTCCACTGACAGTCTCATGAAAACAAAAGAGCAAACCCTCATGAGAAGTTAATAAAAAACCCAAAAGAGTATAGGATAAATACCAATCATGCAGTCTAGAAAATGTGGTGTCAAAGAACTTACCATCTTCACATGCTAACTCGTCGAAAATGTAGCATGTAATTATACTTAGAAAACATCAATCCACATTCTGTTAATGATTTAACAACTTAATTTCTTAGTAGTTCCAGGTGTTTTGCATTTTACCTATGTGATGGCTGAAATAATGTATACCACTTCTGTGTTAGGCATAGATCAGTTTATGAAACAGCTATGTAAAAACATATGTACCCTTCATTGTGCCTGGTAGTTTTACAATTTATGGCCCTTGTAAATGAAGCATCCAAATGGTATCTTGATATTCTTTATAATAATAAGCCAAACACAGTTACAATTGATATTTTTCCCGGATTAATTTGTTCATTCCATGATCTATATCTCACTCTTGTCTGTTCCATGTAAGAACCCTTTGTTCTACAAGATTTTTTTTCTTGCAGTATTGATCCTTATTGATCTTAACCTAGTACAATAGTGAATAATTAAATATTTTCTAAAAGAAACGAGTATTTCCCTCTTTTAATATGACCTTCACTCGATGTTCAAATACTTCCTGCATTAGTGAGGAATCTTTTTGGTGCAAACTTGACCTCTGTTGTCCTACTTTGAAAATGCACTTGATTTCTTACAAGAGCTTTTAGAAATGTAACAGTGCTGATTTGTTAGATAATGAAATCCAAATTGTTCTAGAAAAAGGTGCAATTATACAGCATGTAATACACAAATAAATTGACTTAATGTTACATTATAATGAAAACTGTGCAAAATCCTCTACACAGCACAATAAAATAATAAAAAGTAATAGAACAGGTAATAGATGTAAAATAAATGCTAAAAAAAGTAGTTCAAATCATTTTCATACCAGTCAAAAGATACTGAGGAGGGCGCATCCAATCACAATAAAACACCAGAATGAAACACTTCTAAATAGTAATATAAATTTTTGTGGACACTTCATGTCCCATGATGTGGAATTGACATATAGTTTGATTTTCTTTTTCCTAATGTAAGCCACAGTTTTACAGTCCTAGTGAAAACATTTTATTGCTGGGGATGTATTAGACATGGTTCATTTCCCTTCTCAGTATGGCTTTAATTTTCCACATCCATGGCTTGACACAGACCCAAACACCAGAAGATGGTTGTCTGCTATAAACTGTTTGGTTTTCTTTGATTGCTTTACAATTTAATCTATAGTTCATTCCATTAACCCTTTCCATTTTAATGCTGCCAAGTCTCCCAGCTCCTTAATATAAAGATGAACTTCCCCAAACACTTATGTTTATTCTGGTTTCTCATGCCCAGAGAATTATGCGCTGTGAGGGGAAAAAAGAAAGGAAATGTTTCTTTCCTAGTTAACTTTTTCGAGGCCTTGGGTAATTGCAAAATAATTGGCATTTTACAATGAAGAAGGGGTTCCCTTTTGCTTCATAATACATTCATCATTATTCATTCATTGGGTTTGTTTATATTCATACTGATCTGCTGAGCCAAGAAAGTGCCACTGTCATTCTAACTTTCTCCTCAAATCCCTGATCTTTCGGAGGGTGTGGGGTGGACGGCAGGGAGGGGGAATCTTTTCCCGGCTGCAGTGTTGTCACATCCGATATCCTGTTCCTTCCGGCAGAGAAAGTGTATCTGGGAGGGTCACCGGATCAGCCTGTGCCTCGGGGCGGCTCGCCTCAAGTACAAAAGACTCCACTCAACTCACGTTAGTCTTCTAGGTGGCCTATCGGCGGTGACGGACTGCCAGCTCGGGCTGTGGGCGAGCAGTGATGACTGCCTTGAAATGCTAAGTGCTTAATTAAGGACCTTTCATATCAGTTATTGAGGCCTCCATCTCCCATAGCCCTGGGCATTGTACTTTACCAAGAGCCCCCTGGAGCCAGAGCCAACTTTATTGCAGTGACAAGTAGAGAAAAAGAGAGAGAGAAACAAGTGGTTTCAATCCTCTCACAGCATTCCCCAAATCTAAATACAATCCGACAGCTGACTAGTCATCGTTGGCCGACTCCTAAAAATATACTTTTTTCGTGTTCATGAAAATACGGCAAACTTGTGTCTCACTCTCAGTGATGGATCCTGGAGTCTTCCTCTGAGAAGAACAATCTCATTGTAGGCAGCCACGTAGCAACCACTGGGCAAATGCTGTTCTTTCCCCTTGCTCACCCAGACCGCTGCACCTCATGGAGGTTATATTTTTTAAAAGATGCAAAGATGGTTTCATCTGATGCCTTTCCAACCCCCGCAACCCTGATTCAATAGCACTGATATTATTTTTAATGTTTATTAGGTTAAAATAGCGCATGATGGTGAGCAATTCTGCCTACAGATTAGAAACTATTTTGCTCTTTTAGAGTGATACCTCTAAGTTAACTACTTATAAAGACTTCTGTGTAACTCCATTGCCAAATATGTGAGGTAAGTAAAAGAAAAACAAAAAAGCTACAGCTGCTAATGGTATCTGCTATGTTGGTTAATGGCAAAATAACTGATTACCGACAGGTAAAATGTAATTTTTTTTCCAGCTTTATTGAGGGGTATGAGTGACAAATAAATATTTAAGACGTACAATGTAAACTTTTGATATACTTATACATTGGATAATGATTACCAAAGTCAAGCTAATTAACGTATCTATCACCTCACATAGTTACCATTTGCGTGTGTGTGTATGTGTGTTAAAAACAATATCTACTCACGTATCAAATATCAAGTCTACAATACATTAACTATAGTCACCATACTGTACCATACATCTCTCAAACTCATTCATATAACTAACCTTTCATACCCTTTGCCTAACATCTCCATTTCCTCCACCTCCCAGGCCCTGTTAACCACCATTCTACTCTACTTCTATGAGTTTGATCTTTTTAGATTTCTTATGTAAGTGAGATCATGCACTATTTGTCTTTCAGTGTCTGGTTTATTTCACTTAGCATATTGCCCCCCAGATTCATCCAAGTTGTTGCAAATAGCAGGATTTTCTTCTTTTTAAAGGGCAAATTACACTCATATATATGTGGCACATTTTTTTATTCATCCGTTGATGGACACTTAGGGTTATTTCCATATCTTGGCTTTCGTGAATAATGCTGCAATGACTATGAGAGTAAAATGCAATTTTTTCTTAAGTACAGAATGAGAAATATAGATTGCCTACAAACCTGATGAGGTAAAAATACAAAGCCTTCATTCACATAAAAAAATATAAACTACTGTTGATTAAATGACACATTTAATATATATATGTATATATATATGTGTGTGTATATATATATATATATTTAAAATAGCAGAGCTATCAGTAAATGATTTTTGTCTGTAATTTGAAATGAACAGATCCTGGCAAAGACAGCATCTGTAAAACAATGTGTTTGACACCACACTGTAGTACTGACGCATCCTATCCAAATTTCTTGAACCAAAAGGACACTTAAAATGTTTGGGGATCACTTTCTCTACTCTGCATAGAGCCACATGAAAAGATTTTTCTTAACATTGGAATGTTTCCAAATCCAATGCTAACCACCACTATCTTTTTGTACACTTTGGGCTCATTTAATTAATTTAATTTTTTTTATTTATTTATTTATTTATTTATTTATTTATTTATTGAGAGGAATCTCTCTCTGTCTCCCAGGCTAGAGTGCAGTGGTGCAATCTGGGCTCACTCCAACCTCTGCCTCCCAGGTTCAAGCAATTCTCTGCCTCAGCCTCCCTAGTAGTTGGGATTACAGGTGCCCACCACCATGCCCGGAGAATTTTTGTATCTTTAGTAGAGGCAGGGTTTCACCATCTTGGCCAGGCTGGTCTTGAACTCCTGACCTCATGATCCACCCACCTTGACTTCCCAAAGTGCTGGGATTACAGGCGTGAGCCACCGTGCCTGGCCTAATTTTTTATTCTTTCACTAAGAAGTTTTAATATATATATATATATATATATATACATATACATATTATTGTCACATTTGTACACATATAAATGGATGCATATTAATTTCTAGAAAGTAATAATATGCTTATATTATATTTTTCAGGCAAAATAAAGTAGCCTTGTGAACAACAGTTCATGAAATTAAGCCTCTGGAGACAGATGGAATTTTAATGTTGACACTGCCTATTGGTTCTAAATGATCAGGTTAATAGAAGGATTGGGATGAGGGTCATAATATCATCTCTTTATTTGTTTCAAGGATGACTAAAAGAGGGCATTTTGGTGGTTTACCATTATGAATCAATCAGAAGTGGATTTTAACTCTAAAGGTGTCAGCCTTCGTACTGTGCACACCCATCAGATTTTAATATTTTTACCTTGGGATACTGATAAAAACTACCCACTTGGAAGAGAATTTTATCTAAACTTATGCCTCAGCACATAAACCTCAATCTCTGCTTCTCCATACAGCCTGATGTTGTTAGGATTAGTCATGACATTTTGGGTGACAGAAATGACCAGAGTAAGTCAGAGCAATACTTCCTCCCAAACTGAATATTTACCCCAGCCCCATATTTCCATGCTAGAATTCTGGCAAATTAAATTGCTAAGGTAATTGCCTTAAATCTTGGTCCATAGAAACATATATAGCTTAATATCTACAGAAAAGAGGAAGCAAGAAATTGACTTCAGGAAAGAAACATTCAAAAATATTAGAATACATGTGTTTGCAGCAATTTACTTCTATAGCAAAATCCTATAATTATGTAGAATCTATTCTTTAAATAGGTCAGTCCACAGATACTATTGCTTTGCTATTAATTGTAAAGATGGGAAATCTTGAGTTTGTAACTCAGAACTTGATACTATCTAACATCTCCTTTAATATTGTCAAGCAGCACAGATTACATTGAAGGGCTGGTGAGAATATCAAAGAAAATAAAACATGAAAATTCCTAAGACACACACAGTGAACTAATAAATATTACTTTTCCTTCTAATAGAGAAAAAATAAATAATCTAAGTTCTTCTAAATCTGCTTCATGTATTAGAGAGATGAGTAGCTATCTCAAGACATTTAAGAGCTATGGTAGCATATCTCAATTATATGAACCTTATAGGGCATATTTTAGAATTCAAAAAAATAATCCAGATTTATTTTCTATACTGCTATTAGAATTCAGCAGATAATAGTTCAATTTTCCATATCTCTTTTGTTAAGTTTAAAGACATTGTATATTGGGCTGAATAATAAATAGTAACTGATTTAGCCATGATTTAGCTATATAACAAAGGGCAAAATATTGGTCCTCGTGTTCCAGTAAGATGATGATCTGACAGACACAGACGTCCACAGAGAAAACACAATGTGAAGACACACAGTGGGGAAAACAACCATGTTACTGGTGTGATACATCAACAGGCCAAGGAATGAGAAGGATTTCTGGCAAACATCAGAAGCTAGAAGAGGCAATGAAGGGCTCTCCCCTAGAGCTGTCAGAGAGCGTATGGCTCTGTCAACTCCTTAATTTCTGACTCCTACCTACAGAATACTGAGAAAATAACTTTTTTTGTCACTTTAGGTCAAACACACACACACACACACACACACGATGGTCTGGCTGGATTTGAGCCTAGTCACAAAGGTATTACCTTAGTCACTCATTTGAAATATTCTTCTCAAGCAAATACCTTCCTAAGGGACAGAATCAAATATTTTTCTGTGGGGTGAGACAGCATGTTGGTGCAACCGGGATAGATATAAAAAATATTTTAGAGGCAGTAGATAATTGGGTGGTAGTGGGATAATGAGGAAATAATTAAATTTTCCAAGAAAGAAGCAGATTTTATCATTTTAAATTGGTTTATAAAGCTAGGACTCTTTTTTTAGCCTTAACATCTGACGCATGTGTGCTTGCATTAGTCATAGAAACACCCAGCATCTCCGTTTACCTAGCCATAAAAGAAAGCTCACACCACAATTTGACGTTAGAATTTTAGTTGGAACTAAAGAGCAATTGCAGAAAATGTTATATGAACAATTTAATTCTTATGTTGAAGTCAGATAGGTCCCAATAAGTCAGAAAGGTTTTTTATGCTTTTAACACTGAATTGTTAAATAAAAAATAAACACAAAATTAAAGAAGATAATTCACATAATCCAAATCATACTGACAGCCTTCCCATTTCAATTTACTTGTATCTCAATTTACAAAATGATACAACTTGCTTTTTTGTATCAAAATGTATAAATGCTAAGCTGTTTATTTTCTTACATATTATTTTATTTGCTTATAAAATATTTACTCTTAAGTTAAATTCTTTGCATAGAATTTAACCTGACTCCCTAAAATCATCTGTGTCTACATATTTAGAGGAAAACACAATATTTTGAATTATTCATTTGTATTTAATGAGCTTTTGTAATCATGTAAAGAGACATCCAAAAATGTCAAATGAAGTTCTACTCTTAAAACATAATTTGACCAGTAATTTTCTGACATATTGTAATAAACAGAAAAAAAATAGAGACAATTTTAGTTGTGTCTGTTGTTTTGCTTGTAAAAAAAAATGTTGAAGGTATTAGATTGAACAAAGTAGAAAATGGATGAAGTAGTACTTTTGAATCAGATCAAATTCTGGTGGAGAAACAGAATTCTGGGGTATAATTTTATTCCAGAGGAAAGAGAACAAGAGGGAAAAAGAGAGAGAGATCACTAAAAAGATTATTGATAATTCAAAGATGCAGTGTTTGCACTCACTCAGCAGTGTGATACTGACAATTATTAACTACAAAACTGTGGTCACAGCATAAGGGTAAATAAGCTATCACCATGGAGCTGAGTGGTGGGGTGGCGTTCCACTGGAATGTATTTTCCTGCAGCAGGCTCTACCTGATGACAGCTACAATCAAGAGTGGCTGCAGGCAGCTGCTTTGCTCCAGGCCACATTCAATTATGTCGGACTGCATTAGTCCCTGGCGAAGCTGTCACCTTCTAGCCTGTGAAGTGATAGCATAAAGAGGCTCCTGAAGTCTCTCCAGTCCCTTGCTTCAGGTTTCAAGGGGGGAGGAAGGGAAACAATGTGGGGGAAAAAAAGACCATTAGTACTCTGACTGCTTGCAGCATTCATTTTGCTCTCAGAGTTGGGAAAAAAAATAGCTTAAGTGAGCTGGATTCAAGAAGTTGTCTTGTGTTGGATAATTGCAGAGCGATTTTCTTTTTCTCTCCAGCAAGTAGCTCTTTTTCATGAGGTAGTGCCAGAAGAGTGTCCTGTTTTCAGGATTTGAGATTCACTGTGGCTCAAGCTTCTCAGGAGATAGTGGTGCACTGGAATATATTTTCTAACATATGATATTCCCAAAGATTCTCTAGCAGTCAAGATATTTTGCAGGGTCTGATCTGCAAATGTGGAATATTTGACTTTTTTTTCCTAAGCTTTCCAGAACTTTTATGTTAGATTGTTAGATGGCTGTTGAGATTTCTTTCCTAAGGGGCTGCTTGATGTTTGGAGCCAAAAAGAAACTAGCTCAGGTTATTCTGGGAAGTTATTTTGGGACATCATTTATTTTTGATGATTAACCCTGGCCAGAAGAGTTTGTCACCTTTACTATTCTACAATCAGTGTCTAAAGGATGGTTGAGATAGAGAGTTTCAAGGTTAAGTCAGTATTTTTACTTCTACACAGAACATGTAACTCTCAAATGGAGTTGAATGGGATTGTAGTAACTTGTATTTCATTAAAATATCTATTTAAGTACCACTATCCAGTGAAATCGGCAGGGAGATAGAAGTTGTTCACTGAAGGCACCGTATAAATTCCAGACACTGTGGTGTTAAGATGTGATGTTGATTCTCAAGATATCATCTAGCTGGAGGAAAAACGTAATATCTAAAATACTGAAGACCAATTCTAAAGCATACAGAAATCTTCCCTATGACTGATCATGTAACACTGAACGAGTATGTTAACCTCTCTCTCTGCATTTTTGTGTTGAAAAAACAAGGATGAGGATGTATCCAGAGGAAGATTATGACAGCATCAACATTACATGTTTAATAGCACTTCCAAATAAATTAGACAAAGAAGTACAGAAATTCTGAATTTTCCAGAATATTTTGCTAATTTTCTTTTTTGTTTATCTGAAAATGTTTTTAAAATCTGTATTATTTCATATTGGTAACTTTGGGCATTCTGTGATGACATCATTTTAGCAAGTGATTATTTAAAGAACATTTACTAAATATTCAGTATCACCATGGTCATAAGTGTACAGACCTCTTAATGTAGATATTTATAAATTGATATTCTTTACAATATAGATTCACTGTGTTATTTAGATTAAACTGGGCAGAGGAGCTGCAATAGCTTTGCAAGGCTGCCGAAATCTGGCTTCTTAGTAACTCAAGAGATAAATAAATAAAAGTAAGTACCAAAATATCCTGGAATAGGATCCCAATATGTCTCTAGTATCCTGTGAGGTCTTATGCAAAGCCCTCACCTCTCCAGCAATTGAATGCCTGGCTTAATGAGTCTTCTTCTGAATTCTAGTCTTCCTCACTTGAAGTTAAATATCATTCTGCTGCAAGAAAAATACTTCCTTCTGGCCCCACTTCTTCTCAAGGTTTATGGGAAACTTTACTCAATACCTGAAAATTATTATATATTTTTTCAAATAGAGACAGGGTCTTGCTATGTTGCCCAGGCTGGTCAGAGATTACTGGACTCAAGTAATCCTCCTGCCTTGGATTACCAAAGTGCTAAAAGTACAGGTGTGAGTCATTGTGCCTAGCCAATTGGTAACTTTCAAAACCAAACTCCCTACTAAAATACGAAAGCCCTTTTTTTTTGGTAACATATAGGGGGAGTAATATATAGATCTTTGCAAGAATTTCTCAAGTTGCATCCTTTTTATATCCACTTTTCTATGCCTTTCTTGTCTTGGTCTATGACCCTAGAGTTTTGTGGCTAGGGCAGTTGTATGTAGAGCTATGCTGATTATTCAATATGGAGGAATGTGGGAGAAGAAAACCATAAAGCCCCACCTGTCTGTGAACCTGAGGCATTAAGAACATACAATCAGGCAAGTTAATACAGAAACAGAAAACCAAATGTTGCATGTTCTCACTTATAAGTGGGAGCTAAACATTGGGTACACAGGGACATAAACATGGGAACATCTTTAGATATCGGGGACTACTAGACACTGAGAAAGGGTTGAAAAACTACCTATCAGATAATATGCTTACTACCTTTGTGATGGAACCATTTGTACCCCAAACTTCAGCATCACGCAAGATGCCCATGTAAAAAGTCTGCACATGTACCTCCGAGTCTAAAATGAAAGCTGCAAATTAAAAAAACATATATATCATACAACCAGAGAGCCATTTCACAGAATCTCAATTATCCACCCTTCTAGATATAGATAAGCCTCACAGCTAGGACACACATTCCTCTATCTTCCTCCCAGAGATGCCTTTTGTGGGCTAACTTATCCTGTTTCTGATGAATCAGACCTAAAATACAGCTCACAGTTTAGTGTTCTGGGGATATTTATACCAAAACATCAAGCATAGAACAGAGTGTAGAGTTGCACATAAGAATAAATGCACCACGGGCTCAAAACCATTATCACTTCTCCTGTAATCATGGTCAGGTTGGAAATACCAGGGTGAATCTCATACAAGAAAAAGAATACCTTTTATTTATTTGTTTGTTTATATTTATTTATTTATTGTACTATGGCATAATTTCCCAGCTGCTAGAAAAAAAAAGGTTTAGTATGCCCCTTTATCTCAGAAAAATGAAGTAGATGCCATCCTTAATAGAATGCGACTTCACTGTGTCTCCAAAGTAACAAGTACCCAACAACATGCTGTTCTACTACACGAAAAATAACCATGGTTGAAATAAAACCATATTGATTCTCTGAAATCTTTTTTTTTATCTTAGTGAGTCAAACTGTAAAAATAAACTGGAAGAAGTATTTTCACCCTTTAAAACAAGTTCCTGATAAGTAAATACAAAAAAAAAATCTTGTTTTATTTCTCATAAGTTGAAGGTGATAATAAGCCATGAGTCTCAGACACACACTCCACTCTTCACGTTAGTGAATAGGTATCTATACAAATCAAGGTGACCTTACTGAGGTTAAAGGAAGTGGTGCATGAGGGTTGGAAGAGGGAGAAGTGAAGTATTGGAGATCCTGGGGAATGAAGTGTTACGTTAAGGCCAAGAGAGGGGAGCAAACAGAATAGGGAAGAGAAGCAGGAGGAGCATCTTGTCTACAATGGAAAAGCCATGATCAAGAAAGCTAAACCTTGAGGTATTATAAGGAATGGTGGGAGAGAGGAGGCAAAATGAGACTTATAGGTAGTTAACAGAAACCACTGGATTCTCCAGGACATTCACTGAACACAGCTTGCTTTCTGATTTGCCTTGTCCATTTTCTCTTTTGTAGATCTAGAATTGTCTATTTTTGAGCAAAGACGTATGAAACGTATTTTGGAAATGAGAATGAAATGAATAAAAATGTAATTTACAAAACATATATTATGACAGAAATTTCTTTAATAGCATGGATGTGTATTACATATATTATATGTAAGTACTTCTATATACGTATTTAAATATACATATACTCAGATATATACTTATATGTACATATATACTTACTGTTTATGTGTGTGTATATATATACATATATATATTCAGGTGTACTCCCTACATGTCACATGCAGAAATTATTTTTCATATTGATAAATAGTTTTGGACAAAATGTTCTTATTAATATTTTGCTTTGGAAAGTTTTCAAAACAATTGTAACATTAAAAGCATTCAATGTTTATTAATTAAAGAATATCTTAAAATACATGAGGCAGATTCTTGAATGTAAGTGTGCAGAACTTTAATGACTAGCAGCAATGTGCTTTTAAGTTTAAAATACTGCTTTCAAAAGTTGTCTTTCCACATGCCATGGCATTCCATATGCATAAATATATGATATTTTTTCAGCGGCTCAAAGTTAAGAACAATGGTTTTGAGAACATGAAAATTCTTGTTCCCTATGTTTCCTCAGACATTTATGAAGGCAGGTATAGATTGAGTATTGATATGTATCTGTAGTAAAGTATTCAGCTCAGCAGAGCACACAGAGATCAAACTCCTCTTGTTTGCCCAGATGAGCAGCAGTCAAATGTTTTCATCACTGGATTTTGTGAAGAGGCCGTTGATTAATCATGTGAAGGTTCCTATAGCCTTAGCAACTGGCTGAAGAAATAAGCCAGGATGATCAGAGCAATGTGCACTTCCCAGGGAATTTCAAAAGACATGCTTAATAGAAACTCCTTGAGTTAAAAAGAAAATGGTTTCAATAACAGTTTTACCTTTGAATGAAAGTAAATATACAGTATATATAATGGGATTTTCAAAATAAACCAGGTAACAAAGTTTCTTATGATCTTTTGCTTTACCTTTTTGTTTCTTTTAAAAGTGACTAGGATATTTACAAAGATGATTTATCTAATTTTCAACATGGTTAGAACAATGCTGCATAGATCCTAAGTGTGCTGTCACTTCAAAATGGTTTTTCTTAATATATGTGGCAGATAAATAAGTTCCATTTAAAAAATATTTTTCAGTGACCACAATTTTTTTTCTGAATGTGATTTATTCTTTTTAGAATCCAAATAACTGTACCTCCCTTCAGAAATATAATCCATTAACAGGTCCACCATCCCTTACTTCAAACATGGAGCCAAATGTATTCTGTAATTCAAAAGTTTGCAAAATTTTAAATGCAATATACTGTACATTATGTATATTGAGAATGCTCAGTAAAGCCTGGGGCTGGATTGTCATTGAACACATTAACATTTCTGTAGTGAAATATATGAATATTCATAATAACTCAGATAAATAAAGACTATAAATAGCTTCCTGTCAGTTCTGGTCAATTTTGATACCAAATTAATTTTTTTAGACTTAGGGCTCCCAAAGTTTCTGGATTTCAGGATTAAAAACATGAACATATATTTAGAATGTTTTTACTGTTTGTCTTTAGAGAGTCATTTCTTATAAAAGTGAACAGGAGAATTCTACAATTTTAGAAATAGTGCTTAGTAAAATCTTGTTTAATGTTTTTAAAAATTTTTATAGGACTTATTATTTGAAGATTTACAATTATGTCCTACATTCTAAAAAAATAATTTTTATATTTCTCTATATATTTTCAGTTAAGATGTGAACTTCACTTTTTTCCATGTTATTAAAAAAGTCTGTGCATATGGTTAAAAGAAAAGAATTTACATATAATGTGAAGCTTCATATAAGTTGTTACATGTTTTTCAACAGAATAAAATGTGGCACCCAAAGGACATTCACATGAACACTAAACAGGTACATTAAATACTAAATTTTATAAACTTTTTGTTAATTTATTTGGCTTCATCCAGAGTTTTTTAAATTAAAATGGCAATTTTTAATTCATAATCTAGAATTTTCCCCAAATCCAGGCATTGCATATTAGGCTACCTTTGGATTTTAGAAGATTCATTTCTGTAAAAATTATTTTTTGCTTCAGGAAGGAATAGCAAAGTGGGGCCCTGCATTGGTTAAATTTAAGTCATATAATTAGTATCCCCATTGTGACACCATATCTACACTGACAATTAGCAAGTCCCAAATAGTCCACTCTGGACTTTTTTTGCATACTCATATAAATTGAAGAGGGCAAGAGGGAAAAAAAGGAAATGAGAAAAGAGAAGGAAATGTAGGGAGGAAGAGAAGGGGAGAAGAAGAAATAAAAAAGAAGAAAAGAAAGCCCAATTTCCCTGACATGGTGATTCTTTGACCCCTTCAGAGGTCAAAATAAGAGAACAAAGAACAGGGATCTCCCATGGACTCGGTGGTTTGTGAAACTCAGGAAAAACCCAAAAATGAGCTCCGAAGATTTAGGGTTAAAATGATTCCCAGATATGAGAAACAAAGTAGGATCTGAAACAGACATTTACAAAACGAAATGATACAAAATGCAGTCCAAATCTCAAGAACACAAATAAGGAGAAAGACAGACTGCGAGACAGGTGGGGTCAAATGAAGTGCTCACAAACCCGGTTTAGGAATCTAAAGGCAGGGTCTCAAATGAGAACACAGGCTCAAATTTATACAGAAACAAGACCCTCGGACATGGACTTCTCTCACAGAGAGAGAAATCCAGCAGCCCAATTTCACAGAGATACCCGGCCTGGGTAGCAGGTTACTTTGCCCAGTCACATACATATCTATGCTTGGCAGTGGCTTATGGCACACAAAGAGTACCTCAGGATAAGAATAAATAAATAAGTCAAGCTGAGTTCAGGAACATAACAACAGCCCCCACATATGTACCAATACACACTCAGCATATAAACGTAGCCAGATAAAATGCTCACTTACAGATTTTATTAAAATGCCACCAGTAAGTCTCTATCCCAGCACTCATCAGCTTCCCATCCCTGTCTTGGGTCCCAGAATGACTACAGGAAGGAAGAGAATAGAAGAGGAAGAGAAAAATGAAGAAAGTAAGAAAGAAGGAAGAAAGAAGAACCCTCAGAGACATCAATTTAATACAAGCTCTGTTATTAAATTTACTTATACAAATCCTGTCCATTGGGCTGTTGGCTCTAATTCCTGTAATTCCCAAAGTCTTTATAAGGAATATTTTTAAATGGTAATAGTAATAACTATAGTACTGTTTATTCTTGGCCACAGAGTTAATCAGTTTGTACGGTATGTGAGTGTGATGGGCTGTGGACTGAGGACATTTTTCATGGGATGTTTTCATTTCTTGCCTTTGGCAAAAATTCCACCAGTGGTGATAAATAATTCCATACCCCTAAGTGGATATTATTATTATTTTCAAGTGTAAGCTGCAGCTGGCTCCTAGCCTGTCAGCTCTCCCGGAGTCGCAGATGCTATGTGCATACCTGTTGACAATTCTGTGGGTGGAAACAGCTCCCCATTCCCACTTCCACACTTCTGCTCTTTCATCCTAATGGTGTCCCCTGAAAAGGCAGCCAGGGAAAAGATGAAGGACAGACTGAGGCAAAGGTGCAAATAGACAGTGTGGATTTTGCCTGCAGGGTTAGAATATATACCTACTTCTCAGATGTTTTATTTTGTAGCCAACTCACTTGTTATACTAGAAGCTTGAATGAAAATACAAGCCCACCACTATTTTAAAGGACTAGCATAATGTCCTGTATATTGTAGGCACTAAAAATGACTGAAGAAAGGAAAAGAAGTGAATGAGGGCCAAGGTTTGTTTTGTTTTGTTTTAATCTATGGACCTTCATTTCTCTGTTTTACTCTCTTCCTAATTCCTTTGGACACACACATTTCCCCCATCTCCTGGTGCCTACCGTCCTCCCGATGCCCCCTGGCTGGGCCTGGTGCGATATTCTACCTGTCTTTAGGTATTATTTTCAACCTCTTACCTCTTACCCTCTATCAAAATGTGCTCTTCCAGACAATCACTCAAGGTTCTGTGACAATAAATCTTACTCACTTAATTGGATAACTAAATATTTTTCAACTATATTACCTAGTAGTTAATTGCATTCCTCCTCGTCTGTCTCTTTATCCTAAACTCAGCAAGAGACTGTGAAACCGTGGAAATTCCCAACATAAACTGGTCAAGCAGGACAGTTTTTGGAAATACTAGCAAAAGTGCATCATGTACTCGTGAATGTTCCTAGTTGTAGAGGGTTGGCCACCTTTATTAGGCTCAAAAAATTGAGCACACATATTATTTGATACTCTAATAGTTAACAAAAAGTAAAACAATCATTCAAGTTTAAATTGTGGGAAAGTGGGAGTAAAGTATACTTCAGGAAGGCTATTTTACGGTGTATATATCGTATGGAAAAAACACTTTTGTTGTTGCTAAGAAAATCACAGACTTCCATACAAATTAGAATTCCTTTGAACAAGTTTTATTAGTACAAATCAGATATTTCACTAAAGATCTAAACATTAAAGAACAGCTCCCAAAACAATGCAACTTTCAGCCTACTTTAAAAAAGCTAAACAAGTTAAGCCAAAGACTCAGAATTGAATTATTGGTTTAATATTGACAACATGGTCAATAGTTTTATGGGAAGCTTTATGGCTAAGAGAAAACACTGGGCTTTGACTAAAGAAGGCTCAATATCATTTCCACCTTTTCCACTAACTACTTGTGCAACCCTTGAAACATGGTAGAATCCTTTTTAAAATACCATGTCTAGCGAATACATGGATAAGATAGTGAATGGCCCTGGGCTAGTCATTTTAATCATTGTGAATCTATAAAATAAGAGAGTTGAATGTGAAGTCTCTACAGCTCCTTCTAATGCTGAAATTCTGTAATTCACCAAACTAGCCCCAAGGGAGTTAGCAGGTATGTTCTGAAAAAGAGATGGAGAAAAGCAGTTGGCCACAGAGAATTAGAGATCAAAGTAGTATCTTTGCCCCCTCCTCTTTCCCTCCCTTCTTTAGGCTGGAGGAAAGAGATCAAAGGAGTAGAGATATCATGACAGCTCTCCATGCTGGTGGCACTGCCCCAGGCACCAAACGCCACACAACTCTGTGTGTCCATTAAAAACCTGAGGTCACAGAACGGAAAACAGAGAAGGAAAAAAACCTTGTAATTCAGCCCAATGAGCTGAGTACCCTAAATAACCATTTAAAGCAGTTGCAGTCTACCCACATAAACTATAGCATTTGCATAATAGAGATGTCAGCTCTTACTATTGGAATTAGTAAAAACAGAATAAAGAAATTGATTAAAGATATGATGAAAATGTTCTTGCAGTGTAAGTGAACATAAAACTTTCCATCACATACCACCAGGGCATCAATTAAAGGTGACCGTATTTTGAAAAGGATTTCATAAAATCTGAAGTGTTATGCTAATATTTGTTGGGTCTGGGACATTTCCTCACCTTCTATCTACTCACAAACTCTATTTTTTTAATTTCCCAAATCAAACAAGGAAATGATCAATTGTATAATTTTAGTTTTCTAAAAAAATCTGAGGAGAAGAGAACAGAGACACCAGTTTCAATTACGGCCCAGCTTACAACTAGTGTGTGACCTTAGGCAGTCATTTAACTCTTCTAGGCCTCAGGTTCCATGTGTTTGAAGCTTTTGTGCTAAATAATTTCCCAGAACATATTCCAGTTCGAATGTTCTAATGACTCTGATATATAGCACATGATGGTTATTCTCCTCAGAGCTATTTTTAGTGATAATGAAATTTTGATGGCTAGGGGAACTTAACGTATAATTTTCTAAAACATTCTTCTGACATTTGTAGAAAATACTGGCAGTCTACCAAAAGCAAGGCATAAGAAATACCATTCCATAACATTTTAGTATGTCAGGGTAGACAGAATCTTTAAGCAAAGAGTAGCCAGTTTCCTCCAGAGAAGCTGTGTTAGGTAACATCAGAAAACGACGGGATAGAAATTCTAAGAAAGGTAACACAACATAAAAATCTGAACAAACTATATATTTCAAGGTATAAAGAATGAATTTGAATGAATCAAAATTCTTGCTAACATTTATTGAATACACATATTCTGCCAAGCATTATGATAAGCATTTAGGACAGATGATTTCATTTAATCTAATACAACATGGCATTTTACAACATTTGACAATTAAAGTTTTTGTCAACGTTATGAATTAGGAACTATAGAAGTTTAGGAAGAGAGACTGGAGCTCTTTGTGGGCAGAGCTTTCCTCGCTGATGCCAGAGCTCACAGTAGATTCTCAAGATGTCACTTGCACCTTCTAACATCAAAGGGTCCCTCTGTCTGGCTAGCATTGTTAATCACTAAGTAAGTAAGTTTCATAAATGAATATGACTTAAGAAAAATAGTAGTAATGGAATAGAATCAAATCAATGGTTATATGAAAGTTTATAATGCTTGGCAAATTTTTGGCACTTAATAAAGATTAAGTGCCAGGTGACATATTTTTCTACTAGCTTAATTTTTTTTCCTGTGATTGAAACAACAGAAGCTAAGACCATGCCTGTGCCTCAGGTAAATTCAATTTGGCAACTGAAGAATCATTCTGGTCATTTAGTCTCATATGTAATGATGAGAATCCCTAAAGAAAAGTCACATTAGCCAAATATCTCTTCTTTAAGACTTCAACTTTCAGTAGTCATAATACAAACATTTAAAATTCTGTCTATATTTAACCAAGAATTTATGTTCTTTAGGTTGATATTTAACTGCAGCACATTAACCATTAAAAAAAAAAAGTTAATAGAAGTATCTTAAATACTTGAAAATTCCTTCCATGTAGCATATCCACTGCTTTCCAATAACCTCCACAAAATATTCCTGTCCAGGTATGAGAGAAGGGAGTCATATTCACCTCTAAGAGAAAAGAATGAAAAAGTTTAAAATCTTGCTTCTTGTTTTACTAGTGCCCCCTCTAGTGGAATTTTTTCAGCACTGCATACGAAAAAGGAGGTGGAGGGATTTATGACACCAAGCACATATTTTGTTTGCTTTTTTACATTTTCTTTTTAGAAACATTCTAAACAAAATGATGTGAAATAAACAAACATAATAGTGCATAATAGATGTACAATAGTTTTACCAGCAATTGTAATTAAACAAAGGGAGTGATAAAAAATCTGTGCTATATTCAGAACAAGAAACGTTTTGAGAGGCAATGTGGCAGACAGACATGAAAACATATTTTGTCAGAATTCACTGTCATTCATTTCGTGACTTGACTTTTCTCCCTCTATCAAACTATTTGGCCATTAGCCGAAAACTTTGGTACCAGTCACTTTTGCCTCATATACTTTAAAACCTGTCTTTCCTCCCTCTACTGTTTGCCATTGTTCTTTTTTTATAACATCATTAGGTGAATAATACCCTTCGTCTCTAACTTTTGAGATTCTTTTTCTGTCTGTAAACTACATCTATGCCTCAGAACTAAGACACTTAAGCTCATTCTGTTTACAATTATAGAGTCTTTACTAAGCATTTTCTAGCATCATTTCTTTCCCTCCCATACAACTTGTATGTTTGTGCCACTAGGAAAAAAAAAAAGTAGAAAACTACCCCAACCCCAAATAACCGTCCTCGACACTGCCTCATAGGATTCTTCCTAGAGCAGTCTTGAGCTTGGTAGTTGCATCTTGTTCTACAGGGATCTGTCAACCTCTCTTTTTGTGCATTAAATGTGCTTCCCTGGTGATAGCCTAAGGGTGCTTTCACTAAACAATTAATGTAAGGCATCTCCTGGGAACCTAATGAGTATTTAGCAATAAGTTCACTTCCAGTGAATTGTATAATGTGATATTTTGACAATGCACATAGAGAAGTTGCAGAAGGGTGAACTTTTCTCAAAAAAGGTAATAATCTACCCAAGCTTCTTATCCTTTTGTTATTGTTTGGGGATGGAGGAGAACCAAGCTGTAATTGAGGGTATTGTTGTATGTGCCTGCTTTTGCCATTTTGGCATAATACCACACTACTGTTCACTCTGACTAATGTAATGTACAAGTCTCAATCTATTAGTGAAAGTAAAATTTGCTGTGACATTTTGATTCTGAAGCCGCAAGCAATGAAGGAGGTAGCACTGCACAGGATATTTGTATTATGTTAATAAAAAATGATACCACCATATGATACCAATAGTAAGCAGAGAACACTGATTAGTATTTTCTCTGACCAAAGTTACAGTCCAATTTTAAAGTGGTTGGATACCAAAGTTTTAGATTTAATTATTCTTTTACAATGTTGCTCGACTTTTTTTGTCTTTTCTTAGCCAGAAACATGAAAACAATAAGATGGATACCTAGCTTTTTGCCTTTTTAAGACTTCCTAAAAATAAAGGTAATTTATAGTTAAGGGAAGTTATATCAGAATCACACATTTTCCTATCTCAGAATATGTTCTTTATACTAGAATAATAAGCAGAAATCAATTAAAAGTACAGCATATAACTAACCAAATAGTTGCCTTTGTTTTAGTATATAGTAATGTAAGAATGTATGTATCACTTTAACTTTTAAATAGATTTAAAGCATTTCCTTGTAATTGGTGATTTTGCATGCCTGAAGTGTTTATATAATATACACAATTATAATAATATATGTATCAATATGTAGACACATCTATTCATATAGATGCTCAAAGGTTGTCATCTTCAATAAACCTGGCAATTTGCTATGTTAATATAAAGCAGTGACCATTTCCAAACTACTACAATTTAAATTTACGTAATAGACTTCCTCTTCAATTTTTCCTGATCTCCTATTGAAGTTTGCATTCACTTTTAATTCATATTAATACCTTGTTTTTCTTGTCTGAAAAATACTGAATGGAAACTCCTGTGACACAGCATAGAGCCCTCAAATTAAAAAATACAAAATATCCCACCAAGGAAGGAGAAAATGTTGTTGTAGTATCATTGCTGTTACTGCTCCCATATCTTCATACCCATAGTGATTAATATTTTTGTGGCATCTTTAAGAAAAGAAATTTAAACTCTGCAAATGTCTTTTCCATCAGAATTCGAACAATTTTATTGACTATCCTCAAAAACTGTTATTTCCCAGTGAGACCAAATGTGGGCAGTAACAGTTACAAATCAATTACCATAAAAACATTTTATCATTTTTGCCCTCCTTTTCCATATCCTTAGGGCTATCAACTGATGTTTTCCTACGTAGGGCAGGCTCTGTGTTCCTGCCTGTTAAGCTTATTAAGCGAGTATGCCTGTCTGAATTATTATTGAACTTGTGTAGCAAACTCATATGTTGTGAAAAGAATTATATAAACAGCTGCATCAATCTATTAAGCATAGAAATTGCATTATGAGGTCAATAAAAGATTGTAGGAAAGATATCTGGAAAGTAATTACTTCTCTTTAATGAATATATAGCCTAGTAATTTCTGAGTGCTGTAGGCATAACAGTGCTATATGTTTTATAGTTTATAAATAAATAGTTATTACCTTACACAAAGAGTAGAAATACATTCTTTGAAGAAAAGTTAATTTGTTGTAAAGAGGCACATTTTGCTTAAACTACTTACATGTAATGGATTATCAAGTAATTTCAACATGCTGTAATTGAGAATTACCTCTCTCAACGTGGAATATTCAATTGCATTTTGTACATCTGGGAGAAAACTGTATTTGCACCTCAGCTATTCTCTTAGACATTAAAAGCATGATTTATAGCACATATTTTAAGTAGGGAATAATGGCAAATACAAAGTCAATTTTATGCTATGAATAAGTTAAAATTATTTCTTTAGTTTAAATATATTTGCATGCAAATTACATGATATAATTATTCTCACATAGCAGTCTGGCTTGCTTCATGTTTTTTCTAGAAGCCCATTTCTCAAGCTGCAACTTCCAAATTTATTGTCAATTGCTAATTTAAATATCCATATTTTGCATGCACTGTCTCTCCTCTCACCTAAACAGTATTAAAATGAGAATGTCATGTTACAATATCATTTATTAGATGATATTGTGAAAAATGGCTTCATCAAATGATTAATTTATCGTCCTATTAAATAAAACCATAATAAACTTTTTTTGACATTTTCACAGAAAATTGGATTTAAAAAGCCTGAAGGGGATTTTAGAAGTATGCAAAGCACTACTGCCTTCATAACTCTTACAATGTTATGTAGAAATCACAAAGGAAGATAATTTTCTTTTTCAGTAGCAGCAAGTGAGAAAACAGCAGCAATTTTAAATGTTCTGTTGTTGGTACCACCTGTACATTTCTACGTTCTTGTTTTTTTGAAGATTCCAAACATCGATTGAGAAATCACTAATGTTTATCAGTTAGAATTACATTTTTCAGAAAATGTTGGTATTGCAAAGACTCACTTCATTCTTTAAACCTAAATTTTAGTTTATCTCTTAATTTTTTCCTATTTTCTACATGAAAGTGGAAAAAGTACCCCACCCATGTTTGACAATGACCCCAAATAAACAATTACATATTTCACCTAATTCATAGAACTGGACTCTTCTTAGGCCACAAAATACATAATATTTTTTTATATGGTGACCAAGGTTATAAGGGACACCAATATCTACTACAAAGCTGACCAGGAATCCTAAAACATCAATACTGGGCACCCCAATACTGTGACTTGCTACACTCCACAGTATAGGGGGGAAGAGAGGAAGAAGGAAGTAAGGAGTCTTGCTCTGACCTTCACCATCCACCCATTAAAATCCCATATGATCTGCAGGAGAATTAACTTCAAATGCCTCTTCTGTTTCTAATCTAGGAAACTTACAGAACATCTCTAAACTTTAATTTCTCTATGTATAAAAGTTCCCCTTAAAAGAGCCATAGGCCTTCTAATTTTAACTTACTATCATTTCAATGTTGAGAGGAGAGGAACAACGGCAGAGGAATGTGATGGCAGAAAATAAAAAGTCAGTATTTATTAAGTGTCTAGCAGGTTCCTGGTTCTGTTCTAAGGGCTTCCAGTGATTTCCTCATTTATGTCTTGCAACAACCTTGCGATGCAGGCATTAATATTACCCCCATTTTATCATGAAGGAATAGAGACACAAAGAAGTAAAAAGCACAGAACTAGAAAGTGGCAAAACCAGGATATGAAGTGACCCCTGTCTGGAGTGAATCCTTGCCTCTCTATCTCTGCAGAAGTGGTAATGGAGGATTGGCACCAAGAAAGAGTGAGGGATGCCAGGAAGAGAACCTCAGCCCAATAAGCAGTTGGTCCCACAACTGTCAAGAAAAGGCTTTGAAGACTTATTGAAGGGCCTTGCAAATAATTGTTTGCTTGCTTTCATCTTGTGCTTTTCCCTTTAATATCATTTATCTCTGATACAACCTCACTTAGAAATATTAAACAATAGTTAACACAAATTGATATAATTTATTTCTCACAGAAAACAGCCTATTTAAACAGATAATGAATTACCCATGCTAGCATGTTTTTTTTTCTTAAACTAAGATTGCATAAGTACCTTGCCATTAAAGATGAAAAATGAAAGATATCTTAAAGGTTACAGTGAAAAATAATAATCTAGGAGTTTGAAGTTATAATGTCTACTGCTGTGTTTATCACTAACCAGCTTTGCAAGCTTGGCTAAGTCTTAGCACTGGTAGGTCTAAGTTTTCTCATCCATAAAATGAAAGGTTTATGACAATTTCCAATCCAGCTCTAATAATAGTTCATTGCTATTTTTTTTAGCTCCATAATCATGACAAAATAAGAGTGGCAAGCCACACCATGTGCACTTTAACCATTATTTCTCCCACCTGGCAAAGCTTGCTCATTGGGCTGCCTGAGGTGTACCATAGTAGGTTTACTTTAATATTCATGGCTAAACTATTTATTGAGCATTACTTGGTAGAGAAATAAACTATGACTTCTACTCTGGAAGAGATCACATTCTAGTGTAATTTAATATGTTAATCACCTACAACGTATTGTCCCTGTCTTAGAAATAAACACAATATTTTAATAAGTCCATCACCTACAATGTTTACCACATTTTAGTTTGAGCACAAGAACTACAAGAATAACTTGTTAAAAATAGAAAATTCTGATTCAGGAGGTCTTAGAACCAAATTACTCCAGGCGATTTTGAAGCAAATTGTCTGAATTTGAGAAACACTACTCCAGAACCCTCTCTGAAGTGTGCTTAATGAGAGCTATGTACAACCAAGGGTCATCCTTGCAACAGCATTTTAAGTTTAAGAAAATCCAATTTGCAGCTACAATAACTCTGCTTGACAGGTATAGAAATTAACAGTTTGATAAAGCTCTCTCCAAATACTTGGAATGAACAATAAAGCCAAGCCCTTTCCAGTCAGTGTAGGCAAGCTAAAAGATGACAGAAGAGGCCGGGCATGGTGGCTTATGCCTGTAGTCCCAGCACTTTGGAAGGATGAGGCAGGTGGATCATGAGGTCAAGGGATTGAGACCATTTCTTAGCCAATATGGTGAAACCCTGTCTCTACTGAAAATACAAAAAATTAGCCAGGCGTGGTGGCACAGGCTTGTAGTCCCAGCTTCTTGGGAGGCTGAGGCAGGAGAATTGCTTGAAACCAGGAGGCGAAGGTTGCAGTAAGCCAAGATGGTGCCACTGCACTCCAGCCTGGCAACAGACAAGACTCTGTCTCAAAAAAAAATTAGAGGATTAAGCATAGAAAGTAACAAGTTCACAGAAAAACAATAAAATAACTAAATGGACTTGAGGTATAAAGGATATTGAATCAACAGTGAAAGAGAGCTTCATTGAGTTTGAACAAGTTGCAGATGGAATAAGAAATCATGTTTCAATTGTATTCTCAACTTCCAAAACTAGATGAATTGCACAATTTTCATGAAAAACGTTAAAGTTTTGGGAACACTTTCCATTAACATTTAGTTGATAAACAGACCATCGCTACATGAAATAGGGCAGATAATTTATCTTCTAATTTGGCTTCCAGGAATGAAATATTTTTCCTGGCAAAACTTTAGTCAAGCCAAAACACAACCAGAGTTTAGAAAACTTAGAGAATTTAATATCAACTGACTATAGTAAAAGACTAAAGAAATACAAATATGTCAACAGGTGTATTCTTTTCTAAATCCCACCTCTTTCAAAACACCACTGGTCCATGTGTTTTAACAATAAGGAGTACTACCACTGCCATTCTCACAGATATTACTACAACTTCAGCTATGGTTCATCTAATGATGACATCTCCATCAAAAGCATTTTAAAATATATCCTTTTTTATTACTCACAAATACCCTTTGAGGTAGGTAAGGCAATTACTATTATCTTTGATTTGCATATAGAAAAATAGAATGTCAGAGCGACTAAGAAACATACTCACAGTCAGTCTGTAAATAATGGGAAATCACCAAGCAAAAAGGAAAAAATAAAATACAGTCCAGAAAGAAAGAGAAGGGGGTGAAAACAGAGGTATAAAAAGCTTGACCAGTACAGGACATTGGTTCTCAATGCCTATGATTTAATATGCAAGTAATAGTTTTACTAGGACATGAAAACATTAGAAATGTCTTTCTTTCCTAGATCTATACACCTTCCAAATATTTTGATGACATAGAAGCAAAAACCTAGAGTGTCAAGAACCAAAGACTGGCTGGTTAAAGCATTCTCAAGCTTTATGTTACATATCAAATGCATGCAGTATCAAAGAATATCCAAATGTTAGAATATTCATCACTGCCTCCAGATCCTCTGCCCAGATTAAGGGGTTCTTCTAAAACCTAAATACTCCCAAACTCAGTAGCTGATTCTTCTTAACAGTAAGGGCTGATGACCTGTGTCTGGACCCAGTTTCTAGTTTGGCCCCTAACAAACAGAGGTTCTAACAAATAAAGGAGTTTTAATACTTTTTCAAGGCAGGCAGAAATGTTAGGATTTTGATGGAACCCAACGATAACTTTCTTTTACCTTACTTGAGATACAAAAGGATGGATAATTTTTCCCCTGTTTGTTTATCTATGAATAAATAATTTCCCCTAACCTATCCATTGCATGTGCAATGAGATTTTGGTTAACTATGGACCATAGATATGATGGTATCCCATGAGATCATACCATAATTTTACTATATTTTGTCTATATTTAGATATGTTTGATACACCAATACCTACCATTGTGTTACAGTTGGTTACATTATCCAGTACAGTAACATGTTGTACAAGTTTGTAGCCAAAAAGCCATAGGCTAGGAGTGTAGCAGGGTATACTATCTAAGTTTATGTACCCTCTATGATGTTTGCACAATGATGAAATTGTCTGATGCCTTCTCAGAAAGTATCCTTGTCATTAAGCAACACATGATTGAATTAAACAGTGAAAGCAAACAGAATCTCTAAACTAATTGTGTTTTAGCAGGATATTTGAAAATGTCATTCATGCCCACTTCGTGTAAATACCGCTTTGCTTTTAAGAAACAGCAAGGGGCATATGGCATTTTCTGCTTAGGAAAAATGGCCATAATATACTAGATGCATCCATTCCAGAAAGAAGAGAATGGTTAAATAAGAGTTCCAAGGTCTCCAACTCCATTTGAACATTTTCCCAAGGATCTCACAACAAGGGATATTTTAGAGCAATCTACTCATCTGGTGCCTGCTGTGCCCATATCCCCTTTCTAGGTACGTCAAAAACAGTTGACTATGAGTTATATCACAGAATTCTCCTACTCAGCCATGTCTAATTGGATCATAGATCAATACAGACTTACATAGCAGAACATTGGCTATAATAAATGGAAAATGTTAGGATTTTTGTTAGGATTTTTCAGATTCTCACTTTGAGAGAAAGATGGAGTAAGAAAGAAACAGCAAAAAAAATGAATGAAACTGAAGGAGAATTCTTTTGATATACAACGCATGCAAGTTACCTGGGCATTTTCTTCCTCGTGATAAATCCTAAGTTTAATGAAAGTGAACATATGCATAACCCTCACAACCCTGAGCCTTAAGGAAAAGAGTTGCAAGCCTTTGTTTCCTCTTTATCACTCATGACCTACAGGGTAGTTACTGCTTTCATCAGTTGGGATTTCAGTTTCTAGTTTAACTGGATTTTCTGTCCTTTAAACTTTTACAGCTTCAAAGTTTTTACATATGGGAAGAACTAAGTGCAATATGTTTATTCCAACTTCTTCACTTGAAAGATAAGAAAACTAACTCCAGAAGGGTGTGTCAAGCAATAGCAGTGCTTAACTCCCTACATCCATTTTGTGGAAAAATAACATTGATATATGTGAGAATCTTTGAATACCTAATACAAAGGCAAATGTGTGTTCAACCACATAATATAAGTCACAAACCACACACAAGGTAGCATTTAAGATTCAATTTAGTCTAGAATGTGTTTTCTTATTGTATGCTTTTGCTTGACTATTACTGTGGCCCTTAGTCAGTTTTCTCAAACTTGGGACTCTTTGAACTCAAAATCCCAGCTGAGCACATAATATATAAGGATAAAGTGCTCAGGCTCCAAGAGAAGAGAGTTATGTTTGAAATATCATAGTACTACCACACACACTGGCTATGTGACCTTAGGGATAATGATAGCAAAAAAATTTTCTAGATACTCTCGAATTATGCATGCTTTAAGATTAGAAAATCAAATAATGTAAAATAGTACCTGAAGTTTATTCATTTATTTATTTTGGGACAGAGTCTCACTCTGTCACCCAGGCTGGAGTGCAATGGCGTGATTTTGCCTCACTGCAACCTCCACCTCCCAGGTTCAAGTGATTCTCCTGCCTCAGCCTCCCAACTAGTTGGGACTACAGACGCATGCCTTCACACCTGGCTAATTTTTATATTTTTAGTAGAGACAGGATTTCACTATATTGGCCAGCATGGTCTTGAAAGTACCTTAAATTTATATAACACCTTTTACCAATTCTTCCAGGATTTTTCACATGGAAGATATTTAAGAGAGATGGTCTAATTTGTCATACTGCCCTCTAGTGAAACAAGATAGTGTCACAGTAACCAAATCCCACTATATTTGTTGTTCCAGGTAGATTTAAAAATAGCAAGGATCAAATCATGATCCCAGATATGACACCTACAAAAGGCCCTGTAAGCATGATTAAAACATGAAATAAATATATGCTATTCCCTCAATAAATACTACCTTAATAAAAATCTGTATGGTTCCAAATACAGTAAATCAAGTGTAAAGAAATGAAATAATTTTTCCCAGGTTTTCACACTAAAACTGTTACAAAACCTAGACTTAGAGTCAGATCCCTTCTCTTTTGCACATTTTTTTCAAGACTATACTGTACCCTTTTAAATCACACTTTTTAAGGTACATGTCCCTGGTGAAGTCCTTTGGAAAGAGAAAATAATGTAATGTCAATTATCAGGTCATTTTTAAATACCGTGATATAACCTCCACACAAAATAAAGATTATTCTGTCTTTATAATAATCACTATAGAAGAGCCATTTGAAACACAAAAATGTATTTCTTTGCACTGTTGACTTTTGTGCTCGTCAGTTATGAATATGTGCCTTTGTGCAAGAAGAAACCCTTGCATGCATCATTCATTTCTTAAGCAAGTCCAAGAAACAGAGAGATCTAAAGCAACCTTTGACAACACTCAAGCTCTCTATTTAAAAACAATGCAAACCTTTTTAGCTTCTAAAAGATGAATGTGGCCTCTGAGATATGTGCAATGTCTGTTTTTTAAGGCTGCCAATACTCCTATTGAATAGTAAGTTCGATAAGAGGTAAAAGTACTTTTTCTGGTTCTTTGTTTCCTTTCTTTGTATGAAGAAGTAGTCTTGTAAAACTTTACAAGTTTACAACTTTTACAAGTTTACAACTTTCATTGCTTACTAAACTTTATTCTTTATCCCATTTAAAAGAAATTTAACCATTTGAATATGGATTCTCTCTAGAAATGTAAGGCAAGTTACAAGATTTTAGTAGTCTCCTGCCAGCTGCTCTCATATTGTTTTCCTAATCTTTAGCACATAATTAGGATAGTGGTGTATATTACCTTGGTGGTATCTCACCTTATCAGACAGGTCTTGTCAAATACAAAATTTGAAGTTATTTTTCATTAATAAAGATGTTCATCCAAGAATCAGACTCTCTCTATTAACTGTTAGGCGAGAGAAAGTCAGGTAGTAGAATCAGAAACAGAAGATTATTCAAGACAATGCAGAGACACATCTGAATGTATCAGCCAGAAATCACAAGTCCAAGGGATAAAGCCAGAAGGGATATGGAGAGGACAAATGAGATGGCTGCATTAAGCATTATTCTACAGGTTTGTATTGTTGTACTTAGCTTTTACTGGCATACCCACTATATATAGCAGGTTTCTCCTCAGGTACATATTAAAGACACCACTTAGCTTTAGAAAGAAAGATGGTGGAGGACAACAGATTATAATAATACTTATGCATGTAATCTATGAAGGGGCATATTAGAGATAGAAAAGGAACCATTCCCATGACTAGACAAACTCTAGCACTTATCACTTGCATGTGACAAAGATAGTCTTAAAATTTTCCTCAACTGGACTGATGTTTAGAACATGATTTTATCTGACACTAGGCCTCTGATTTCCCTTTTTTAAGATCTTATTTTAGAAAACTTGTAATTATAAGTTCTTCCCCTATTCCTTTGAGGTGCAAATGTTTTAAAAGTTTATTGCCAATCCCTGGGAACCATCTCTTTGCAAAGTAATCATGGAAGATAGTGCTCCTATCTTCCAGTTTCTACCTGAGGATATGAGTTTAACTTCAGTGGCACCTTGCTCCAAATTACAAAACAGCTTCCTGTCATAAAAGTATGATAAAGTTTTCTTTTCTTTGGGTAAAGTCAATTAGCAAACACAGACATCCTATTATCTTCTCCAACTTCAGCACTGAAAAACTCTGTAGCCCTTTGTTTCGGTAGAGTTGGCTTTAGACTGAGTTCTGACCTCTCTCCTCTGTTGTAATAGCTTTGAATAAAGTCTTCTTTGATTGTTTAGCTTTGTGCAGTGAAATTTTTGCTTTGCCATTGGACAACTAGGAAAACTCATCTTAATGTAAAGTAAATACCCTTTCCTACTAAGTACAACTATTCCTTTTGCTAAGTACAATGAAAATACTTGGAAATTATATATGAAGCAAACACTAAAACTCTATAAAAGGTGTGGAGAAAAAGAGAGATCGGTTAGGGACCTTAGGATTCAAGGAACAGCATGGTGGTGATTTCTCTGGGTTTTCTTTTTGCCTCATATCCCAGTCTTGGAGCTGAAGAAGCCAGCAACCAAGAAATGACAGCAGGCACAAACAAAATTAACTCTAAGAAAAAGCCTTTTTCCTCTAATCAAAAGACATAGAAAGGAGAAACCTAGAAGTACAGAAAGCTTTTAGGTAATAATTGCTCTGCTCCAACTAAATAAATACCACAGAAAAACCTGTAGCCTGGCCTCTGCCCAGACCAGCAAAGGCCAAGCTGGGAGCCCTTCCCAAGCAGTAACAGGAGCTTCAAACTCCCATGTCTGCCACCTCCTCTCACCACTGCTTGGGTGGCATCAGAGAAGGCCAAGTAGGGAGCCAGGAAATTTTATCTTCAATAAAGAGGCTTCCTAACACACCCCCACCTCTACAGTGTCAGTGGAGAACACATAAGAACCCCAGACTTCCACTCACACTCAATAGTAATAAAGTATACCTTATCTTCTCTGAAGAAATGGTGTCAGAGTAGGCCTAGTAGAATCCAGTGGTAATATCCCCTACGCTGCTCAGTGGTAACATCTTTCACCCACGATGTTAGCAGAGGTCCAGTGGGGACCAGAACCTGTGCCAACCAGGGAAGTGTCAGTGGAGGCTCACTCAGGTGCCAGAATTCACGTCCCTTGCTCAGCAGTAACAACAGAGTCCCACCCTCAGGTATCAGTGAAAACTGAGTAGGGAACATGAACATCTGTCCTTACCTGGCAGTAATGAGGTAGTACTCCCCATGCTTCTCCTGCCAGACAAGTGTCAGAGGAAGACAGCTAAAATGGAGGAGTTTAATGAGATCAAAATCTCTTAACATAAGGCCCATATTATACAAGTTTAAATAGAAAATTACTTGTCATACAAAGCTAGGGATAATTTAACTTGAATACTAAAAGACAACCGTGTATCATACCAAGCTGATAAATATGTCAACATCAAAACTGTGTGACAAATAATTCAATGCAGTCATCATGAAAGTGCTTCAACAAGCAACTATAAACATTCTTTAAACAAATAAAAATACAAGAAATTATCAAGAAAGAAATAAAAATGCCCAGCAAAGAAATTGATAACATAAAATGAACAAAATGAACATTCTATAACTGAAAAAAAAATAAATCAAAACAAAAAAACTTAATGAATGACCTCAATAATAAAATAAAAGGAAAAGAGAAAAGAATCAGTGAACTGGAATAAAGAATAATAGAAATTACCCAGTCCGAACAACAAAGAGAAAATAGACCAGAAACAGATGAGCAAAGCCTCAGGAATCAGTGAAACTATAACAAAAGACCTAACATTTATGTCTTCTAAGTCCTGTAAGGACATAGAGAAAAAACAGAACTAAAATGTATTCAAGGAAATAGTGGTTAATAACTTCTAGATATAATCAAAGAAATAAACCTACAGATTCAAGTAATTTAGTAAATCTCAAACAGGACAAATCCAAAGATATTCACACTAAAACACATCATAGTCAAACTCTGGCAAGCTAAATACAAATTTAAAAAATCATAAAAGCAATCAAGAATAAATACCACCTTAAATATGCAGAGAAAATAATTTGAATGGCAGCAGATTTCTCATGAGAAACCATGGAGACTAGAAGTAAGTGGAACTTTTCCAAGCCTTAAAAATAAAAAAAAATAATAAAATAAAAAGAACTGTTAGCATAGAATCTTATATTGACTGAAAATACTCATTAGAAATTAAGAGGAAATCAAAATGAAGAAAATGAAATGAAGGAAAACTAAGAGAATTTAGGTTCAATAGCTCTACCTTAAATGAATGGCAAAGCAAAGTCTTCAAACCAAAAATATAATGATAAAATGAGGAATCTTGGAGTATCAGGAATGGCAAAAAAATTACAATAAGAACAAATTGGGGCAAACACAATAGATTTTCCTTCTTCTACTGAGTCTTCTAAATTACGTTTGAAAATTGAAGATAAGTATAACACTGAAATGATTTTAAGTGCATACAGAGAAAATATGTAAGACAATTATAAAAGGGAGATGGGAAAGAAATGTAAAGGAAAATAAGATATCTACACTTCACTTGAACTGGTAAAATAATGACACAAGTAGTCTGTGAAACGTTGTTTCTCATAATGTAACATGTATCGTAACCACTAATAAAGTTATGCAAAGAGATACTAAGAAACAGTACAGAGCAATAAAAATAGAATTCTTAAAACTGTTTGAGTAGCTCAAAGGAAGTCAAGAAAGAAAAAACAGAAAAATATAAAAGATAGAATTAAAAAGAAACAAGAAAGAAAATGGCAGACTTACATTCTAACATATCAATAACTACATTAAATGTAAATGGTCTAAATGTACCAATTTAGACACTGAATTTGGCAAAGTAGTTTACAAAACAGGTTCCAAATACATGCTATTTACAAGAAACTCATTTCAACTATAATGATACAAACTAGCTGAAAGTAAAGAATGGAAAAAGATATATCATGGAAACATTAGAGAAAAGAAAGCAGAAGTAGCTATATTATATTATATTTGATTTTTTAAAATAATTCAAAGAAAATTATTAGAAACAGAGAGGGACATTGCATAATAATAAGATCATTTCATTAAAAAGCATTATAATCCTAAATATATACACATGAAACAATAAAGCAGCAAAATATATATAAGACTGATAGAGTAATTTTCATTAACAAGAATCCAAAGACAAATGAAACAAAAACAAAATAAATACAAGCTATCTAATTAAGCTAAAAAGCTTCTGCACAGCAAAAGAAATAATTGGCAATGTAAACAGGCAGCCTACAGAGTGGAAGAAAGTATTTTCAAACTATGTACCTAACAAATGACTAATATCCAGAATCTGCAAGGAACTCAAACAAATCAGCAAGAAAAAAACAAATAATCCCATCAAAAAGTGGGCAAAGAACCCAAATAAACAATTCTCAAAAGAAGATACGTGAAAGAAATAATAAGCAGTGAAATAATCATCAAAAGAAATAGCAGCGTAAACAGCCAACCTACAGAGTGGTAGAAAATATTTGCAAACTAGTCATCTGACAAAAGATTAATATCCAGAGTCTACAAAGAACTCAAACAAACATCGTATGTTCTCACTTATAAATGAGAACTAAGATATGAAGATGCAAAGGCATAAGAATAACACAATGGACTCTGGGGACTCAGTGGGAATGGTGGGAGGGGAATGAGGAGTAGAAAACCATATATTGGGTACAGTATACACTGTTTGTGTGATAAGTCCACAAACATCTCAGAAATCACCACTAAATAATTTTTCCATGCAACCAAACACCACCTGTTTCCCCAAAACTATTGAAATAAAAAGAAAATGGCAAATAAGCACACAAAAATATTCAACATAATTATTCATTAAAGAAAGGCAAATCAAAACTTTAGTGAGATTTACTACACATGTAGTAAAAAAAGCTTAAATTTAACAAAAAACTTTCCAAGTTTTAGCAAAGATGTGGAGAAATTGTAACTCTTATATATGGCTTGCGGTGATGTAAAATGGCACAATTTGGAAAACTGTCCATTTATTTAAAATGTCAACATATACTTGCCCAAAAGGAAGGAGAGAGCATATACCCATACAAGACTGTACACAACTGCTGATAGCCCTTTAATTTGCACTTTTCAAACAAAATCTAAGTGTCTATCAATAACTGAATGAATAAACAAATTTTGACATACCCACATAATTGAATACAATTTCACAACAAAAAATAGTGAACCACTGGTAGATATAGATATGAGTTATTATGGATAACTCTCATAATAATTACTCTGAGTGAAAGAAGTGGAAAAAAATACATATTGTATGATTCAGTTATATGAATTTTTAGAAAATGTAAACTAATCTACAGTGACAGAAATTAGATCAGTGGTTATCTGGGGATGAGAGAGGGTAGAAGAGTTGCAGGAGATACAGATTACAAAGGCACCATAAAGAAACTTTGAGGAATAATGTATAGGGGCATTTTCTTGATTATGGTGACAGCTTCATGGATTTATACATACGGCAAAATTTATCTACTTGTATAATTTATATATATGCCATTTATAATATCAATTATTCCTCAATAAAATTATTTTTAAAATAAATTTTCTGACTTCCACTTAGGATATGAAAAGAAAGAAAGTGCCATTCCTATCTTTACACAAAATCTTCAGATAATCTGCAAAATCACAACTTTCCTGGATCCTACTGAGGAACTGGAATTGCAGGACAACCAACTAACCATAAATGTCATAAATAGAAGAAAAGAAAGAATAGCCTAATTCTTGTCATTAGGCTAAGGGTGAAAATTCATTGTATCCATGGCAAGAGAATAGAAAAAATAAATTCTCTACCTTTGGTGACTGGTTGGAAAAAATTCTAGATCCAGTCTCTTAGAGTCTTCTAACACTAAGAGAGGGTGGGAAAACTGAAAGGTACTATACTATACCCAAGACCTAAAGACATGTCTCATGCCTGAGGCTGAGATTAAATCAGAGCAAAGAGTGTTCCTTCACCCACTAGCATAAGGTTAACAAACACTAAATAACAAGTGAGAGTAACTGACTGTTGGAAAAGGAACAAGAGTGTGGAAAGAGATTTGTTCTTACTCATAGACACAAAGAGAAAATAATACCTAGAGTTGAAGGTGAAACGGACATTGAGAAAAATATCCTGGCAAACCACCATAAACACAAGTTGACGCTAGAGTAATTTAATGCTTGTGGTACACTGAGGGCAATCACAGAACTAATAAAAGTCAAATCCATGAACTCCTGACTAGACTAGTTCAGCCTCTTTCACACTGAAGTCCTAGCAAAAGAAAAGGGATGTTTATGGCCAGCCATAAGATCTGCTTATATCTCCCACGCAAGATGTTAAACTTTCAACCAAACATCACAAGACATCAAAAAGACAAACAAAAAAAAAGAGAAAGAAACAACACACTTCCAAGAAACCGAGAAATCAATATGACTAGATATGAACCCGATGTTGGACTACCAGATATTTAAAAATAATTATGATCAATAAAGTCTGTAGTGGAAAAGGTGGACACTGTGCAGGAACATATGGAGAATATCAGCAAAGAAATCATAATTACAGAAAATTATAAAATGGAAATGCTAAAAATGAAAAACTTGAGAGCAGAGATAAAGCCTGCCGTTGATGGCTCTGTGGTAGACTCAACACAACCAACAGAAGGATAAAAAAGAGGTCAAAAAAATTTACTCCAACCTAAACACAAAAAGAAAAAAAAAAAAAAAACACACACACACAGGACAGACTATGCAAGGGCTGTGGGAAAATATCAAACATTCTACTCTAGGTGTAATAAGTAGAATTTCAGAACTCAAAGAGAGAATGAGAATGAAAAAATATTTGAAAAAATACTGGCTGAGAAATTTCCAAAACAACAAACAACAACAGAATGATGAAGCCCAGAGAACACCAAGCAACATAAATACACACACACACACATCATATTCAAACTGTTTAAAACAAAAGATAAAGGGATAATTTTGAAGGCACCAAAAGAGAAAAAGCACATTTTATTCTGAGACCAAGGATAAAAAAATTATAGCAAGATTTTTGTCAAACACTATGCAAGCTAGAAGATAATAACAAAGAAAGAAAGCAAATGCTGAAAGAAAAAAAATGATCAATTCTAAATTCTCTACACATGAAGCAGAATGATATTATGTGAAGGTTGCATTAGTACAATTATTGTGTTAATTGTGATTAATTAAAGAGATATATTGTAAACCATGTGAAAGCCACAACAAAACTGTTGTTTTGTTCTCAAGATTAAAAAATTGCTATTTTCTTTTTGTTTGTGTTTTATTTGCTCTTCTTCATTTCCAGTTTATTAAAGTATGTGAGGTAATGCATATGTAAGTTAGCATTGATTTAACCATCTCACAATGTATACATATATCAAAACATTATACTGTATATCATAAATGCATATAATTACTAATTATTTGTCAAAATTCATAAATAGATAATCCTATTTCTATTCATTAACAATGAAAAATTGAAAGCAGATTTTTTACGGTTTTATTCCATTACAATTGTGGTTTCATATTCAAAAATATGAAGAAAAGAAATAATTAAAATATTTCATATTTTTGAATATTAAATAGTTAAGTGTAAATTGTGCAATACAAGTGCATTATTGTTATGATAAAACTAAAAGAACACTGGTAAAAGAAATCTAAGAAAATCAAAATAATAAAGAGATCCAGCCCATCATGGAATGAACAACTCAATATTTTAAAGATGTCAATTCTTTCCAAAATGATCTATTGGTGAAATAAAACTTCGTTGCAAAATTTCAGTTTAATATTTTTGTCAAAATCAATCAGCTGATTCTCACATTTATATAGAAAAGTCGAGAGACTAGAAGAGTCAAACACTTTTGAAAAACAAAAACAAAATTGGACAAAATTTAGGTTATGCACGATGAATAAGTTCTGAAGGTCTAATGTATAAAAAATGTGACTATAGTTAGCCATACTGTATTGTATACTTGAAACTTGCACAAAGAAAGAAAGAAGGAAATAAAGATGGAAGGGAGGAAAGAAGGAAGGAAGGAAGGGAGGGAGGAAGCAAGGGAGGGAGGGAGGGAGGAAGCGGGGAGGGGAGGGGAGGGAAGGGAAGGAAAGGAAGGAAAAGGGGAAAGGGAAGGACAGGGAGACAGGATGGGAGGGAGGGGCTATGTTTGGTGATTATACTACTCACAATTACATATAAAATAAGTGAACTAATATATATGTCATTCAATCTTAATAAGAACTGAGGAAGAAATTTATTCTTTTTTGCTAGAGATTAACTGCGACCTAATTCCTTTGCAATATTATAAAGTAATTATGAAGCAAATAATCTATATTTAACATCTCACATCTACCTTTTAAATTCCTAGTTCCTGTGGATTTATAATCCATGATTACAATGTATAAAAATGTGACTATAGTTAGAAATACTGTATAGTATAGTTCAAATTTGCACAAAGAAAGAAAGAAGAGAATAAAGATGGAAGGGAGTAAAGAAGGAAGGAGGAATGAAGGAAATCCTCTACCCCATTTAGCATTTCTCCTATCCTTCATCTCCAGGTACACTAAGCTTGGGATCTCTCCTTCCTCTTACATATCATCAGAAATACTCGCTCTTGATCACTATGGATCCAGTTACTTCCTGGAACCACAATACCATCACTCAAATAGATGACTCTCAAATCACTCTGAGACCAAGGAAAATATTTTTTAAATTTCAAGGGGGATGGTCTCTTTTCGTGAATTCCTCTAATTATATCATGCATGCAGTAAATTCCTCATTAGATTAATTCTGTATCAACTTTAAGAACCAGTGTGGCAAAAAAGAGATTCTATAGCAAATAATTTCTCACTTGGAGTACTGTTTATCCACTCCAGAATTCTCTTTTCTATAGTTCTTTTCTTCAAAATTATATTTGTTTAATTCCTCTGGGCTCAGACAGATCTGGGTTTACAATTTCAGCCTTTTTAGCATTGACTTATGAGTCAGAACATGCAATATTTGTATTTCTGTGCCTGATTTATTTCACTTAACATAATGTCCTGCAGTTCCATCCACACTACAAATGACAGGATTTCATTATTTATGGCTGAATAGTACTCCATTGTGTATATGCACTACAGTATCTTTGTACATTCATCCGCTGATGGACACTTAGGTTGATTCCATACCTTGGCTACTGTGAATAATGCTGCTATGGGGTGAATATAGAAGCCAATAATTTATTGTATATTTTCAAATAGCTAGAAATGAGGATTTTGATCATTACAAATTATTTCCAGTTTCCAAAATATCACACTGTACTCCATAAACAAGTGCAATTATTATGTATCATTTTAAAATATTTTTTTAAATCGCAGCTTTGCTCTTCTTAGCTTTCTCTCCTTAGTTAATTTACTTTTCTTCTCTTTGTCTTGGATTCCTCATATTTAAGGGAAGGAAGTGAATCTCATCTAATTCAAAAAGACTTTATGAAGAATATATGAGTAATATAAGTAAAACACTTAGCGTAAGGTCTAACACGTAATAAGCAAGTAACCACTCTTGAAATTATTACTATTAGCAACACCTACTCCAATTAAGCACTAAATTAGCAACCACATATATGTGCATATTTATAATCCTTACTAGATGAAGGTGGAGCTATTTACCATATAAAAACAATTTAGAGTTGCTTTCTAATATATGTAACACAGCAATAATGCTTGCCAAATGTGACTTACATTGAGACACAAGTCACTGGCAACTAAACTTCAAATCTTGCAAATCTTATATCACAGAATGACATTTTACCCCATTCAAATATTTGTTACTAGTACCCTAATTATCAGAAACACTTTCATTGTGTAAATCTCTTTATACTCATCAAAACTTTGCTTAGCTTTAAAAAATGACAGCTACAGTGGCCTAGGTCATTAATTATCTTAGGGACTCAGCACTCTGCTCCCAGGCCAGCAACCATAGGCCACTAGTAAGAGTGACTATGGCAACCACCTTGGTGCCCTGATCCTGACAACTTAACAGGAGACATTGTGACAGGAGGTATCAGGAGGTACTGTTGCTGCAGACACTCTCAGAGACAGCTAGTGGTTGCTTGGTAACCTGCTCTACTGGATGGGGTTAGTACAAGACAAAGTGAGGAACTAACGAGGGCTGACAAGAGTTCACACTTACTTGAGAAAGGGCGAGAGGGTATGATGCAGCCATACATTTCTGAGAAGGAAAAGAGCTCAAAACCCATTATATTCTCAGAGATTACATTATAATTTCTGCCACCATCACCTGCAAAAACACACCTGACATTTCACTGCTAAAAGAAGAAACTTACAAAATTAATTTCTGAATAATTTTATATTAATCAATTAAATATTCTCTACAAATTTCCATACGCATATGTATGATTATGATAATTCACTTTGTAGCTTCTGATCTTAATTATTCATTGAGGAGTACAACTATTAAGTTTTATTTATATTAAAAAAAATTTTGCTATGGCACCAACAAGCAAACTTGAACAGTCTTAGATTAATGAGGGGTATAATCATGACTGAATTCATGACAGTGTTTTTTCTCTATTTAAATGTATCTGGTTGTGCTATATTGCAACTTTAAACAACACCACTGAGAGTCAGCTCCATGAAAACTACTTTTTAGTAAAGAGAAATCAACAAGTCCTTTCAAGAGCATTAACTGCCATTAGTAACCCAAAACAGACAAAAATCATAATCTCTTATAATTCTGTATAATTTGTAATACAAGCTTACTTATGAAAAGTTCTTTTTTTCTTTCCTGTAAATATTTTTGCTTTACGGATACTCTCCCATTGCTCATTTTACCATAACTCTATAAAAATTACACTATATCATATTTTTATCATCCCTACATTATTCTGGGGCTAAGGGGCTCCCTATTTTGGCCCACAACTTTTTGGAAGATAGAGGATGTGGAAAAGGAGGGGAGTATGTGGATTATTTCTATGTATTTCAATTTAGAGTCAGACTGCTTCAAGTAGATAGTCCTGGAAGCAAGGCTAATATTACGTTTTAAAGGGAAAAGGAAGAAAAAAAGATAAATGAAGACACTAAGGCCAATGCTGCCTAAACTGGAAAAAAAATAAAAATTGCTGTTATAAATTATTTTACTGGATTCTGTTCACATGGAACTTAAAAAAGAACTAGGAGTAATAGACGTTTCGAAACCAAAATAATTTAAATTAGAAATGGAAGACATTTTTACAGCTATTTGTGTAGGATTTTATGGAATACTTATTGAGATACTAACATGTGCCATATCCTTCATATAGACTTGCAAAATTTTAAATGGAGGCAAAAGTTTAATTATATTACTTTTATAGCTTGTAATTGTGGATTTGCCTTAGAGACAATAAATATCCAGAAAAAAATCAATAGCATTTCATCTTTTTAAAAATTTTTATAAATTATAAATGCTGATCTAATACCTATTTTTCTTCCAATTTACTCTTTACTTTTCCCCTGTTCAGCTGTTTCTCAGGGAGCCTGACTGAGGCACAAACTCAGGCTCTAGTGTCAGCTAGCTGCCAATGGAATGGTGGCAAACTGGATGGCAAGAGTAAAGAAGAAGCCATATTAATAGATGTTACATGATGGCCATTTATATGTAAGCATGAGTAATAGAATAACTAAATGGAAGCGCTGTCCACATGTATATGCCTACTAGACCTTAGGTTTAATTCTCAAATGAACCCTGACTTAAGCATACTGAATTACGTAATTTTCTTTTGTTCTGCCTGAATACTTCCTGCCTAATTGTATCATTATAAATGTTCAATTTCTCTGTCTTAGGTAAACTCAAGACCTTAGTCCATACTCATTGTCAACCTGTAACCCAAATCAACTCAATCACCTCCAAATCTGGAAGTATATGGAGAGATTTATATTGCTATAATTTGGAAAATGGAGGTGACATAGATCACCAGAAAATCTAGAAGCAGCAATTAAAACACTTTATGTTATCTGCTTGTATAAGTTTAATAAATATGAATACTATTTTAAAACTGGCAAAAATCAACACCCATCCATGTCTTTGCCTTGTTATCCAATTGAAGTCTATAAGGGGAATTTTAATTCTAGCAGGCAGTCTATCACTGATGAACTGTTTTCTCTCACAGAAACACACACCCTCATGTGTCTTCAATTAAGGGTCAATTTTGGAATGACAATTCAGGGCAAAACATAGTAAGTGGGAGGGTTTCTATCATAAATGTATAAATGTATATGGGCATTTCATCACATCCTGCAGAGGGCAGAGAATGTGATGTGGAAAAAATCTTCAACATTGAGAAGCAGAAAAAGAAATGTGTTTAAAAATAATAATTTGAAGGTAAGTGCAGGTAATGACTTAACACAGTAAATCCTTGTTACATATAAATTAAAATAGATTTTTTAAGTATCTTATTTTTATACTACAGGCTTGTCTTTCTTAAGAGTTAATAAGAATGCATCATGTTTGATAGAACATCTATGTAAGGAATGAAGAAAGATCTCAAACTAGTATGTTTATTAAACCCAGGACATAACTCAGCTTTGGTTATTCATGAAAGGAAAAATGAAATCTGAAGTTTGAATGCCATTTTAATGCCATTTTTGCTAAAATATTCTATTTATTCTAAAGAGCATGTATATTGTTCTGATACTAAAAACTTCAAATTACATTTATTCAGAATGTGGCATATAGCAATAATAATGATATGGAACAATGGTTACAAAACATGACCCTTTCATAAAAAGACAGAATATAGCAGATGAACATGGGGAAAAAAATCAAATTCAGAGAGCAATTTATTCAGTGGTCAGAAAACACAGGTTTTTAGTAATCTAGCCTAGACGAAATAGAGATAAAGATGAGTTTTGGAGTATCTGATCTAATGACAGAGATGACCAAAGCTGAACTATAACAGAAAAAAAAATTATTTGCTTCTTCTCCCCAGTTAAACCCCAAGTCTGTAGGTTTAGTAGCCATAAGCTTACCAGCAGGCTTCAGAACATAAAAAAGGATTTAGTGAAACATCAAAGAATAGCATAGAACCTTAAAATACCTTAATGACTGGCCCAACTAAAGTAGGTGGTGCTTCATGAAATTATGCCCCTAAGAGCCAGTCCATGTGGCACTTACACTCCAAGTCAGAGAACTGAAAAAGGTTGCACAACTGTTTAATGAGACTCAAATGTGTGAGTGAGTATAGACACATTTCCATTTGTTCAGATTTATTATTTTATATTCTGTATGCTTTCTGTAATAATCCTACGGAAGAAATGGCTAGCGATTTACTAAAAATTTTGGCATGTCTTTTCATAATGTAGAGTAGTTTTGAGAATCAGTTTCCAGCCAGGGAGAATTTTTCTCAGATTTCTTGGATACGAAGGAGCCATGCAACAAGTTCTTGACAATGTAATATTGTCAGAAATGGTGCTTATCCTTTCCACATGGTTAAGTGTAAATATATCTTCTTTTCCTTCACTCTCCTAATTTGTCCAATATATAAAGAGAACTCCAAGGCCCCAAGAAATGGCATGGTCACAAGATAGTAGGAGACTGGGTCGCTCAATCACCACATGGAGGAAACCCAACCGCCAGGAACATCTGCATTGGATTGTTGTATGTGCAAGAAAGCAAGATTTAACTGAAAAAAGTCTCTGAAAGCTTTGAGTGAGTTTATGACAAAGACTAGTGGTGCCCTAACTAGTATATATTTCTATGGGAATCATTTAGTGGATGCATGTGATATGAAAATACAGCAGGATAAGTTTCTTGAAATGTTGCCATCCTTCAAGTTGTAGTTCATATGCTGAATGTTGTGAGAAACATATTTTAAAATCTCAAATGTATGTATTTATCAAGTACTCATGTTCCAGACATTACACTAAAAGCTGTAAAAGCTTTAGGTATCTTATCTCATTCAGCTTCCAGGAATGGAGTGTTCGTGGAAGGGGACCCAAACATGCAGTCCCTTTTTAAATTTTAATTAATTTTTTTATTATTTAAAGAGAGAGAAACAGGAGAAGGGGAGAGAAAGAAGGCTAGGATATTAATAGTTGACTTATGAGTCATAATTTCAAAGTCATTAACCGTCTCCCATCAAATTAAAAAATATCTCTCATTTTGGCTTTCCATATATCTAATACCTCACCAGTAGAGCCCTCTAATGTTATCTTGGTTAAAGCAATTATGTGTTTTGAAAAGCTGTGAGATATCATCAACCTATTTTGTCTCTATTACCATAATATTTTCTCCTTCCTGATTGCTTGTTCAATTATTCTCACTATTCAAGATCTGTACCTCATCAGAACCTATAATGAATATCCAATACCAGCCTAACTTATAATAGTTATTCCTGGAAAATGCTAGATATCTATAACTCTGCTATTTTCAGGATCCTGATGCTTTGATGCAATACTAGGGCTGCTCAGAGCTTTAATGATATGGGTCCGTGAAGGGAAGAATTTCTCAATGTTTCTGACCTCATTCCTTTTGTAAAATAATACATAGTAGAGCTGTAAGAAGAGGGCCCTCATCCTCCAGACCCCAGAATGGTAGATCCACCAGCAGTTGCACTGTGTACCTGGAAAAGCCACAGATACTCAACACCAGCCCATGAAAGCAGCTGGGAGGGGGCCTGTACCCTACAAAGCCACAGTGGCAAAGGTACAGATCTTGAATTGTGAGAACAATTGAACAAGCAATCAGGAAGGAGAAAATACCATGGTAACAGAGACAAAATCATGATTTTGAAAATAGACAGTACATGTCCATTGATAAGGTTCAAGTTATGATATGGTGAAGATGTGAGGATCATTGAAGATGAAGAGATTGAGAAAACGAAAGGCCATGGTATTGGATAAGCCATCCACAGGATAGTAAATCCCCAGAATGATAGCAGGATACTTAATGAAAGTAATCTGCAAATTACAGAAACTTATATATGACTCTGTTGAATTACAGAGTCTTTAGTAAATAAAGCAAATTAACTGCAGTGAAAAGGAGGAGAGTATGGTGTATTACGGGGAGAGTAAAATGTATCATGGAAGTCTAGGATAAGATGGTGGAGAGGTACTGTTTGCATAAGATGAGGTATGATCTTAAAAAGATGGTGGAGAGGTACTATCTGCATAGAGCAGTGGGGATCAATGGACACTAAGCACATCAGCTCCTAATGCAAAGTCCCTGCTTGGAAGGACTACAAAGGATGTGGTGCCCTTGGGTGGTAGGCTAGGGAGAAGTTTAATTGAAACAAGGAAAGGAAAGACCTCTAGAAGATGAAATAAAGAATAGTAGGCAGTTGGCTGGGTGTGGAAAAATAGTTAAAGATAGTAAAACAGTCATATATGAGGATTAGAGGGAAGGGAGTAGGAAAAGGGAAGTTCAGGGCATTGCAGGAATAATAGTGTGGTAACATAAGAAACTCAGAGGTCATACACATTTGGGGATGATTATTGCAAATAAAGACAAGGAGTTCAGGAAATTTTGTGTCAATTCTGTTTGAGGAGAGTGAGCAATAACCCTAATGGTAATGTGAATCATTTATTACTTCTTACAGTTGCTAAGTATTTTTCACTTTTATTCAAACCCATAGCAAGCTGAGTATTCATCAATGTTAGCAATCCCTTACTGTAGTCCTCATGGTAAGTGGGAGAGTGAGTCACAGTAATATTATTGGCCAGATATGCATAGGATTTCACGTGTTTATTTTTTTGTTTTTTTTGTTTTTTTTTTTGAGAAGGAGTTTTACTCTGTCGCCAGGCTGGAGTGCAGTGATGTGATCTCGGCTCACTGCAACCTCCGCCTCCTGGGTTCAAGTGATTTTCCTGCCTCAGCCTCCCCAGTAGCTGGGACTACAGGCACGCACCACCACACCCAGCTAATTTTTGTGTTTGTAGGAGAGATAGGGTTTCACTATGTTGGCCAGGATGATCTCAATCTCTTGACTTCATGACCTACCTGCCTCAGCCTCCCAAAGTGCTGGGATTGTAAGTATGAGCCACTGCATCTCGTCAATTTCACGTTTTTAATGTTGCAAAAGATAGGTGTGTGATTTTAGATTATCTTTGGCTAATCAGTAAATATGACATTTTATCCTTGTTAAATAAATTATACATATCAATTTAACTAGAGCAGGGTCAATCAACACATTGCCAACATTATAGGTTTTATATTTTTTACAACTTGGGGTTAGTATTACCTATTTCTTGTCCTTTGCCTTGAAACTAAAGCACATGTATACACCTTTATTAAAAGATAAATGCAATGGTAAAAATCTTTTAAAAATTTAGCAAACAAATTATTCATAATTTGTTCACTTTTAGTAAAAAGAAAGAAAAAATGGTCAATGTTTGAAAAAATTTGTGATTGACTTTAATGATATTAACAAGTAAAAATTAATATTTATTGACCCCAACCATATCTTAGAAATAGAGAGTAGGAAGTGCATTCTCAGGGCCTTTTGGCTACACATAAGGATAGCCTCCAGTTAGATGTATTGAACAGTTCCAGGGGCTTCTCTGCCTTAGTGAGCAGAGCTGTCATAAGAAACCAGCAGACAGTAGCACACTTTCCATGGGGCTGGGAAAACAAAGGGTAGAGCTTTAAACACACACACAACAAACACTCAGAGAAAAAAAAAGACAAAAAAAGAGCAATCAGTTTCTGTGTAAAAGTGCTGTTTTTAAAGGTAAGCGTCTTTAGCTATTTGCAGATCCAATTTGCCAAATTACAACATTTGAAAATTACCATGATCTGATATCATAACAAGGCATTGATGTGTGCAGGCACTGGTGTGTATTCTGATGCCTCTGCCTTTGTCTATTTTTCTTCAAGTGACTGCCTGATAATCCGCACTCTTTATTTCCTCATAGATCTCTCAAGGTCTAAAGAAACAAAATCCTTGGAGGTGTCATTGAGAGACATAAGATATGCAAGAGTGAATTTCTAACATAGAAGAGCTTAGCACAGGCATCTTTTCCACTAGGGTGAAAAAAAGAGCATCCCTCCTTTTGTGGTCCACCTGGCAAAGCTAGATCCTTGGTTTAGATCTGACAGCATGATCGCAGCAAGGAGGGGTCTGGCCACTGGAAGGGGCATTTGCTAATTAATACTTCAGTGCCAGGCATCTTCTTAGATGCAGCATTGTAACAGGATGTGTTTTTGGCAGTAACATTTCCCAGAACAAAAACATGAGGAATAGGGTGCATCTGTCTGTCCATCAACTCTCTGGGTGACACACTAAAGGGCAGCAAGATCTGAAACTCTGTATTAGGCACACATCTGACATCAAAAAGAAACAACAGGAGAGAGATCCAAGATGGCCGATTAGCAGCAGCTCAGGATTGTAGCTCCCAGTGAAAGCCCAGAGAGCAAGTGAACGCCACACTTTCAGACGAATTTTTGTTGCCCACAGACTGGGAGATTCCCAGCGGAGGAGCCACACGGGTCACCAGCACAACTTTTTTGGCTGGCACAGCTGTTTTGCCAGTGTTCTCAGTGCGGTGCTTCTCAGTGCGGAGTAGATGGGATGGGGTGTCCTTTGAGTCGGGCTCAGCTGGTCCCATCCCCACAAGGAGAACAGCAATTGGAAACGCCAAGGACTGAGAGTTTCACAGCAAGCACAGCCAAACCAGGAAGGTCCAGCTCTGTGGGGAAGGGGAGTCCGCCAAAGGAAAACTAAGAAACAGAAAAAACTTCATCATCAGGCAGAGACAGATCCAAGATGGCCGATTAGCAACAGCTCAGGATTGTAGCTCCCAGTGAAAGCACAGAGAGCGAGTGGAGGCCACAATTTCAGACGAATTTCTGTTGCCCACAAACTGGGAGCTACCAGCAAAGGAGCCGCATGGGTTGCCAGCGCGACTCTTTTGGCAGGCGCGGCTGTTTTGCCGGTGCCCCGGAGTGGCGCGTCACTTCTCAGTGCAGAGTATATGTGACTGGGAACCCTTTGAGTTGGGCTCAGCTGGTCCCATCCCCACAAGAAGAACAGCAATTGGAAGCACTGAGGACTGAGAGTTTCACAGTAGGCACAGCTGAACCCAGGAGGGCCTAGCTCTGCGGGGAAAGGGCATCCGCTGAAGGAAAACTAAGAAACAAAAAAATTCATCACCAACAAGCCGGACGTCCACTCAGACCCAATCTGAAAGTCAGCAATTACAAAGACGACAGGAGGAAAAATCCACAAAACTGGGAAGAAACCAGTGCAAAAAGGCTGAGAACACCCGAAATCAGAATGCCTCTCCTCCTACAGGGGATCGCAGCTCCTCACCAGCAAGAGAACAAGGCCTGATGGAGAATGAATGCGATGAACTGACAGAATCAGGCTTCAGAAAGTGGATAATAAGAAACTTCTATGAGATAAAAGAACATGTACTAACCCAATGCAAAGAAACTAAGAACCTTGAAAGAAGATTTAATGAAATGCTAATGAGAATGGATAACTTAGAGAGGAATATAAATGAATTGATGGAGCTGAAAAACACAACACAAGAACTTCACAAAGCATGCACAAGTTTCAACAGCCGAATTGACCAAGCAGAAGAAAAGATATCAGAGGTCAAAGATCAACTCAATGAAATAAAACAAGAAGGCAAGATTAGAGAAAAAAGGGTAACAAGGAATGAACAAAGTCTCCAAGAAATATGGGACTATGTGAAAAGACCTAATCTA
>CAUYLG010027083.1:0-45960 GCA_963573385.1 Cacajao melanocephalus
TGATTGCACCACTGTACTCCAGCCTAGGCAACAGATATAGACTCCAACAAAAAAAAAAAAAAAGAGGGGAAGGGTAGTGGAGCGGATGGGAGGGGAGCAGGGAGAGACATATTGAAAGGAAAAAAGGAAGGAAGGGAGGAAGGGAGAAGGGAGGAAGGGAGGGAGGAAGGGAGGGAGGGAGGGAGGGAGGGAGGGAGGATACTTTCCATGTGCTAAAAAAAAATGTCTAAAAATAACATACGGTGTGCCAACCTAGAAAGACATATGATGAAAACATATCCTTTATGGATGAGAATGAATAAACAAATTTTCAGACAAATAGAATCTATGACAGCTAATCACAAACATATTCTCACTAAAGGAGATTCTAAGTATTCCTCTTTAAAACAGAAAGAAAATGATCTGAATGAAAAGTTTAAGATGCAAAAAAAAAAATGAAGAGCAAAGAAATTGAAAAAAAAATACATGGGTAAAACCAAATAAATATTGTCTGTATAAAACAGTAATAATAATGTCCTATCTATAGAATTAAAATATACATATTGTAGCACTTTTCACAATAACAGCAATATGGAATCAACCAGTGTTCATCAACAGATGACTGGATAAAGAAATATATATACATATATACAAATTGGAATACTGTTTAGCCATAAGAAAAAATGAAATCATGTAAAATCTGATTGTTCTCTCCTTAAATTTTTGATAATTAATACTCTTTAGTAACCAACTAAACAGTTACAAATGGTTATTTTGCAAGTGACAAAATAAATTAGGTAATAACAAGCAAACATTAAAAAAAAAAACAAAAATTAGCTGATCATAATTAATTTAAATGATCATTCCAGGCAGGATGGAGTAGCTAGTAGCATACCAGCTCTCATGCTGGAAACAACCAGAAAAGACAGAATGGCATAATAGGACTAAAAGGTCTGATTCCTAAAAGAAAACTGCTGAGAAGTGAACTGATAAAGTACAACTGACATCTGCTGATCTGGGCATGAGAAAAAGACTAAGATGCTGTCTTAATCCAGGCAGAGGGCTGTTGCTAAGGTACAGAAAAACCAGCTTACTTTTGAGAGGTCTCAAAGAGCTGAAGAAACAAAATTGAAAACTTGAAAAGCCTTATATACTTGGCCAGTTCTCTTTCATTTAGCTCAGTCTCTAAAAGGATTCAGATAATCAGCCCAACACACCCCCAATTTCTCTCCAGCAGAGAAAAGACATCATCGGGAAGCTCCAAGATTTTTCTTATTACAATGTGAAGAATTTAATTTAAAAAATTACTGGGCACACCAAAGGAAAAGAACAAATACCCAAAGAGCAAGATAAAAAAGAAAAAGAAAAAAAAAAGAAAATCAAATAGTGGTTGCCAGGAGCTGCAGGAAGAAGGGAATGGAATGTTATTTTTTAATGGGTACAGAGTTTCCATTTTGCAAGATGAAAAGAGTTCTTGGATTGAGAGTTCTTGGAGAAGATGGATGGTGGTGATGATTGCATAACCATGTGAAACATACTTAATGCTACAGAACTGGACATTTAAATATGATTAACATGGTAAATTTTATGTTACGCATATTTTACCACAGTTTTTAAAAAGAAACAATAGAAATAAACCAACAGATAAGACATATATTGAAAAAACAGAGAATAGCTATAAAATATCAATGATGAATATATACTTAAAAGGTGAAAAACGAGATTTTTAAAAGAGGAGAAAACCAGAGAACTGAACTCTTAAATAAGTAATCAAATGGAAACTTCAAAATGAAAAATATATGATTCATTTAAACAACGCAGTAGATGGGTTTAAGGCAAATTAGACATACCACAGGCAAGACTGGGTAACAGATCAGTAAAAAATATTCACAGTGAAACACAGAGAAAAACAAGTGGAAGATACATATGGAAAACAATGAAAAGTCACTTAAATGAACACATTTCAGTGGCTATAAGATGACAGAATCATATATAATTATTTATTACTATAACTTGTTTTCAGTTTATATAAGATTAAATATTCTTTCATTCATCCAACTATTGAACTCATATTATGTACAAAACAATATACTGGGCACACAAAGATACTTAAGACACAATCCCTCCTCAAGACATTCATAGTCACAGGGGACAGATAGACAAATGCTTATGCCATTACTAAGAATTTAGCCAACAGATTTGGGGTGGAGAGAAGAGATTCATTTTAAATAGAGGAAGTAGCCAAAAGCATAGGGTGGGATCAAAAGAACGCAAAATATAGGGGAACTTAAACTATTTCAATATATCTGGAATATACCACATAGTGATGACAGTAAGATGAAATTAGCAGGTATAGATTGGCAGGAACCAGATAACTGTTTGCCACATGAAAAAAAGAATGTTTTGAAGAACAGAAAAACAACAAATGCTGTAAGATCCCTATAATGTTCTGGAAGGTGCATGGTGTTTCACAAACACCATCCATTTCTATTTATATAGATCTTCTTTATAATAATTGAAAAAGTTTGAAAAATATTAAATAATAAGACAGTCTAAATATGACATGACAGTCAGGATCTTTCATAAAGGGATTCAAATCTTTTACAATTTCATCTGCCTGAGTTCAATAAGATATTGCCACACCAATCAGTTTACTAAAAATATACCCTAACATTCCTACTTCCTTGACCTGCACAAGCCATTTATTCCACTTATAATGTCTCCTCCAGTTTACTGTCTAGTAAACTTTCAAGCAGTTCAACAAAGTTTTTCCCTAATGCCTTTCTAAATGTCTCTCTAGGAAAAATTAGTAACCCTCTCCATCGTGCTCCCATAGGATTTGTTCATTCAAAAAATAATTTTTGCTGGGTGCGGTGGCTCATGCCTGTAATCCCAGAACTTTGGGAAGGTGGATGGATCTGAGGCAGTTGGATCACCTGAGGTCAGGAGTTCGAGATCAGCCTGGTCAACATGGCATAATCCAGTCTCTACAAAAATACAAAAATTACCCGGCGTGGTGGTGCACATGTGTAGTCCCAGCTACTAGGGAGCCTGAGGCAGAAGAATCGCTTGAACCTAGAAGACGGAGGTTGCAGTGAGCGGAGATCATGCCTCTACACTCCAGCCTGGGTGATAGAGTGAGACTCCATCTCAAAAAAATAATGTTATTAATTTTGAGTGCCTTATATGTGCCAGGCACTGTTCTCGGCACTTGGAATGCAACAGTTCCAAGTCAGTGAACAAAAAAGACAAAGGTCCCTGTCTTTGTGGAGTATATAGTTGAAACATTTGAAAAAGGTAAGAGCATGGAAAAGGGAAAAGAAGAGTACATGTATTTTACAAAAGCTCCCCAGGTTATTATATTATGCCCTCCGCCAACCAAACCAACACAGATTGAGAAGTACAGTACTAGAAAGCATTACAACAAACTTGTAATAAAAGCCAAGATTTAGAACATAACAAGAGGAATACATAAGGCACATTATATTATCTTATATAAATTCTTACCTGTCTTTTCCTCTAATTGATTAACTTTATCTCTGGATTCCTCTAGCAGAAATGTTAAGTCTTTCATTTTATTTTCTTTCTCAGTGATTTGGATCAACAGTAGTGATGCCTAAAATATTTAAATAATACATTATCAATATAAAAAGTTGAATATGACACTTTAACATTTATAATACCTACAATTATTTTATGTACTTGTCTACATGCTTTTCAGCGGGTCTCCTCCAGTTCACTGTCTAGTTTCTACTCCCTGACAGCCAATGTAGTCAGATAACTGGCCCTATCATCTTTGTAAAAGACAGTAACATACCAAATTGAAAAAGGTAATCTCTAAACATGGGTATTGCAGGCACAAGGAAGGGTGGGGGTATATATAATGGAAAAGTCAACATATATAATGGTAAGATTCAATCTGTCTTTGCTATCCTGCCCAATCTAGCTCCAGAATGCCATCAGCCAAGTTTATATCCCCAAGCAAAAATTTAGAAAGCTCCAGCAAAAAAAAGTGTTACAAATAACGACATTGAAGAGTCCTCAGCAAAAACACTAGCTGTCCATGCCATCATTTTACAAGGAAGCCCAGCAATCTGTAAGCTCTGCCCATGTGCCTACAACTCCAACAAGTGTTTTAGTACTTCAGTCTGTTTTTGTGGTTATTATCCTCTCCGTACTTTCAATTAATTTTTTAAATTATTAAGTACGTATCCCTATTAACCATGTTAGAAGATATCTTGTGGCAAATCAGACAAGAAAAACTGCAAATATAGTGGGAAATAGAAGAGGATACATTATATATATTGCTTTCCATTTGGGAAGCAACAGACTTGAAACTGATAGAGATGGCATAATAATAATCTGAAACATTCTCGTGAATGCCAAAGGATATAGAGTTAACATTTTCAAGTCTTCCACTACATGAAATTAATAGAAAAAAGCATCTGTGTCTTGTTTTCCTGGGCTAAAAAAAGAAAGAAAGAAGCAACAAAATATTTTAGTTCCTCTTCACTGAAGTCATGGACAGTACATTTCAAAACAAACTGCAAAATGTAAGTTGAGTAGTCAATAATCATCTACGCATTTTATAAAGTTTTTATCTGAGCAAAAGTTCTCACAAAATAATATATTTTATAAATATTATAGAACAATAATTGATTAAAACCCAAAAATGGCTAGAGCAAGTACATATTTGAGTCAATGAAAATTAAGTGAGTGAGTATAAAGGCTAAATATTTAGAGATGTATAACATTAAAATTCTCTCACAATAATTTATCATACATTCAGCAAATATAAACTTCTTTTGAAATTTTAAGTATTTAATGAATTAGCAAATATAAAGATAACAAAGAGTTCGTTTTTTAAAAAACCTGCTTTTCCTTGTCATTTACTTCCTTCTTGTATTCTTGTTCAAGGTGTTCGATTTTTTCATAATCTTCCTTTACTTTAAAAATAAAACAAATACACTGTAATGTCTTAATATAATTGTATAACATTTCTATTACAAACAAAATTTAAAGTTTATTTCACCTCCTTATTTATCTCCAAATTATATTAAACTCTAAACATTTGAAATGAGCTAAAATTGCTGTTTTCTTGCTTTCTGTTTAGTAAACAGTAAATTTAAATAATACCAGTTATAATAACCTAAAATTCTACAATTCTTATACATAAAAGTATATTCTTTAAAACACACTAATCTGAAACAACAGGTTTTAAATATATATATAATTTGATATATATACAATTATTTTAACATGCATACTGTACCAAGATATATAAAAAGAAACCAAATCACATTTCTAAAAAACAAACAAAAACAATTAGTTTGATTTCATGAAAGATGTAGTTTTAAAGCCCAAAACTATTTTTAAGATATACTAATTCCCTGCCACATTCCACAAGATTTAGAGGGGATTATAGAAGTGAAGAAAATAGAAAATAGTTGAGAGCATCAGGCTAAAGAAATGAAAGCATTACCAGAATCCAATAAAAATATAAACAGCAAAACAGTAATATAAAAATTAAGTAAGATCCCTACACTTAAAATGCATTTCCAGTCTGGAATTCTCAGCTTGCACACGAAGTTCCTCAAAAGCTGTTATCATTTTCTGGAATATAAAGTTTAACTTTTAAGAATCATACTTAGATTTTTTAAAATAGCTTTCTTCAATCTACGAAAATATTATCAAATTTGTATCATGTGATCCTTAAATTTAAAACCACACAATTTGGAATAATTAAAACACTGTAATGTGAGTTACTTACTAAAAGTGTATTAAGAGGGACTTATGTTAGTTTCCCAGAGGCTTAAATGCACTGGCAACATGTTGTATAATATAAAACAGCAGCAAATGGATTGTTGGTACTCCAGCCACTTACGTAATAGCATGTATCAAAACCTGTAATTTTATATTTATTTGTGCTTATTTATTTATGTCTTCTCCACTAAAGTGAGGCCTCTTCCCATGAATCCAAAGTTACATTTCCATCATCTGGCAGCATGTGTTCATTCAGCATTCAACAAATCTTGCTTTGTAAAACCAGGTTAATTAATTAATTAATTAATTACTGAGTGCCTATTATGTGCCAGGAACTGTTTTAGGCAATTGGGATAGAAGACAATGTCTCTACCCTAATGGAACTTATAATAAAGTGTAAAAAAGAATACAAATAAACACACACACACACACACATACACACACACATATCAAATAAATGCCATGTAGCTTTAAGTGCTCTTGAGAAAAGCTAAATGGGGTTGAGACATATAGAATAATCAAATAGAAATTTTAGATAAAATATTAAGAGGGGAATAACAAAAAAGCAGAATGAAGTTTAGAAATGTGCATAAGATCTTGGACATAAAAGTTCTGAAAAGGGTACAAATTCAAAGAACCACCACCAGAAAGAGCTTAGCAAATTTGGGAAACATAAAAGATTGACTATAGCAGAAAAGAAAAGTGTAGAATGATAAGAGATGTGATAACAAAGGTAAACAGGAGCCAGACACAGATTAATAATACTTTATATGTTTTCAAATGAATGGTTATGCATCACAATGTGTTGGTTTCTGAGAAGAGTCTGTAAATATTTGATAAATTAAGTGATGTAACTAACATGTAAATCAAAAAGCTAATACATAACAAAACATTAATGCTCATAGTATAGAACCTTAGGAATTTTATTAGTGATAAAATAATATATCAACAAATAAATAATAATCCTTTTAGTAAGAATAGTTGTCCATATCATTGTAGCAATTGCTCTAATTTGCTTAGAAATTCCTATGTTTAAAATATTCACATTTCATTAACACTCACCTCAATGTTATTATTTAGATCCACATAAACTTGCCTGGTTTCTTCCCGTTCATATTCATCTATTGTTAATATAAAAATTTCAAGATTAAATTTTAAAATAATTAAGATGTCAACAAGGCAATACTCAAAATGCCTCCAGAGAACATTAAAATATTTAAAATTCTGTGTTAATGATGAACACTGGGTTATCTAAATCATTACTGGGTCTTTTTAAGTTGTATCAAAAGCAGTTTAGGTCCAGTTTGGTGTGAAGAAGCTTAGAAGTCACTGCTCCATCCTAACAACAAGTAAAGAGCTAAACACACTGAAAAATCAACAAAAGAGAAGTAAAGTCACAGGGCAAACTACTACCCACAAATTGGAGAGACAGGCAAACACAGAAGCACAACTTACCAGGGCAGAAACCCATAAGCAGAAAACTCTGTGGGAACCAGAGTCAGAGAAAGAAAACCTGAACTATAATTGACACAGTGCTGGAAATTCAGTGTAAACAAATCTGAGACATACACTCTATGGAGGCCATGTGTGGTGGCTCACGCCTGTAATCCTAGCACTTTGAGAGTCAGAGGTTGGCGAGTTGCTTGATGCCAGGTTCTGGCCAACATGGCAAAACTCTATCTCTACTAAAAATACGAAAATTCACTAAGCATCGTAGCACATGCCTTATAGTCCCAGCTACTCAGAAGGCTGAGACACAAGAATTGTTTGAAACCAGAAGGCAGAGGTTGCAGTGAGCTGGGTGACAAAGCGAGATTCTATCTCAAAAAAAAAAAAAAAAAAAAAAAAGGAAAAAAAAGAAACCTTTGTGGAGACCCGGTCATCAGAGAGGCCCCAAGTTCTTGCGAGTTTTACCTTATGGAACTCTACCAGATTTCTCAGTGAACATAGGAAAAACATCCCTTTGTGCTTCTGGCAGGAAAAGCTGTTTTCAACTATGCCAATGTATCCTGTTCTTAACAAGGACTCCCTTGAGAGCAAAATCTGTTGGGGATTTGTCAGAGTCTAACTAATTTGGGAGAAGGGAAATACCCAATTCCAGACAGCTGTAGCCTTCCATCTGAAGCAAGGAAAATATCCAACTCCATCCCCCTCTAGCCTTCCACATGGAAAATGGGAAATTCCCAACTGCAGCCCACTCTACCCACCCTGTCCCATCTAAGGAGGAGAAGGATGCTGAGGCTGTAAAAGTATATATGAAGTTCATAATCTAGAGGCAAAAATTTGCTAAAAACCTGAGACCTAACCATAGGTCTATAGAATACCCCTCCCCCTATACCTTACCACCACATTACAATAGTTCCTTTACCTATCATGTCTAGTTATCCAAAAAAATTAAAATACAACCATACAAAAAGGCAAAAACTAGACTTTGGCAAGACAAGCATCAGGAACAGACTCAGATACAGTTAAGGATGTTAGAATTATCCCAGACCAGTAATTTAGAACAACTATGATTGCTATAAGGGCTCTGGTGGATAAAGTAGACATCATGAAAGAATAGATAAGCAATTTAAAGAGAGAGATAAAAGTCTGACAATGGCTCAAAACAAAAATGTTACAGATCAAAACCACTATAACAGAAATGAAGGGCTTGCGGTTGTCGGGGCTCGTGCCCGTAATCCCAGCCACTCAGAAGGCTCAGGCAGGATGATTACTTGAGGCCAGGAGTTGGAGACCAGCCTAGACAACACAGCAACACCTGTCTCTAAAAAAATATTAAAATGAAGAAATTAAGGGCTTATTAGACTAGGCACAGCTGAGGAAAGAAATCTCTGAAGTTGATATTTCAACAGAAACCTCAAAAACTGAAAAGCAAAGAGAAAAAACACTAAAAAGAACAGAACAGAATATCCAAGAACTGTGAGACAGCTACAAAAAATATAATGGGAATACCGAAAGGAGAAGAAAAAGAAAAAGGAACACAAAAAATATTTGTAAAACAATGACTGAGAATTTCCCCTAAATTAATGTTAGACACCAAGTCACAAATCCAGGAAGCTCAGAGAAAAGAAAGCAGGATAAATGCCAAAAGCACTACACCTATACATACTATATTCAAACTACAGAAAATCAAAGATGAAGCTAGAAGAAAAAAACATTTTACTTACAGAGGAGCAAAAAGAAAGATTATATCCGACTTCTCCTCAAAAATGATGCAGGCAAGAATAGAATGGAGTAAAGTATCTAAAAGGTTGAGAAAAAAAAACAGCAACACAGATTTCTGTAATTGGAGAAATTATCCTTCAAAAGTGAAGAAATAAAGACTCTTTGACAAAAGTTGACAGAATGTGTTGCCAGTAGACCTGCCTTCCATGAAATGTTAAAAGAACTTTGCAAAGCATACACAAGTTTCAATAACCAAATTGATCAAGCAGAAGAAAGGATATCAGAGACTGAAGATCAACTTAATGAAACAAAACGAGAAGGCAAACTAGAGAAAAAAGACTGAAAAGAAATGAACAAAGCCTCCAAGAAATATGGGATTATGTGAAAAGACCGAATCTATGTTTGATCAGTGTACCTGAATGTGACGGGCAGAAAGAAACCAAGTTGGAAAACACTCTTCAGGATATTATCAAGGAGAACTTTCCCAACCTAGCAAGGCAGGCCAACATTCAAATCAAGGAAATTCGGAGAAATTATTTAAAGAGAAAGAAAATGATTTAGGTAAGAAATTCAGATCTCTCTAAAGAAAAAAAGAGCAACAGCTGGTCTCAGTGGCTCACACCTGTAATCCCAGTGCTTTGGAGGCTGAAGTGCGAGGATCACTTGAGGCCAGAAGTTCAAAACCAGCCTGGGTAACTTAGCAAGACCCCATCTCTACTTAAAAAAAAAAAAAAAAAAGAAAAAGAAAAGAAAAGAAAAAAGAGAATCAAAGCAGAAATAAATGAAGGCTAAATAACTTTTCTTATTCTTAATTGATCTAACATGTAAGTTTGTCAAAAATAATAATAGCAACAATGGGCCAGGTGCAGTGGCCCATGCCAGTAATCACAGCACTTTGGGAGGCCAAGGCAGGTGGATCACTTGAGGTCAGTTCAAGCCAGCCTGGCCAACATGGCAAAACCCCATCTCTACTAAACATACAAAAATTAGCTGGTGTCATGGCACACACCTGTAATTCCAGCTCCTCAGGAGGCTAAGCCAAGAGAATCACTTGAACCCCAAGACGGAGGTTGCAGTGAGCCAAGATCATGCCACGGCACTCCAGCCTGGGCAACAGAATGAGACTCTGTCTCAAAAAACAAACAAAAAATAGCAACAATGCATTAGATTATAAATGCTTATTTATGCTTTTATATTAAAGAAATGAACGACAACAATGATAAGAAAGATGGGAGGAGGCCAAGCCCAGTGACTCACACCTGTAATCTCAGCACTCTGGGAGGCTGAGGAGGGTGGATCACTTGAGGTCAAGAGTTCAAGACCAGCCTGGCCAACATGATGAAACCTCGTCTCTACTAAACATACAAAACTTAGCTGGGCATGGTGGTGAGCACCTGTAATCTCAGCTATCAGGGAGGCTGAAGCACGAGAATCACTTGACGCCAGGATATGGAGGTTGTACTTAACCAATATAGCGCCACTGCACACCATCCAGTCTGGGCAACAGAGCAAGACTCTGTATCAAAAAAAAAAAAAAAAAAAAAAGATGGGAGGAAAGAATTATAAGGTACTCATACTAACCTTGAAGCAGTATAGGGTTATTTGAAAGTAGACTTGGATTACTTGTAAACACATATTGCAAACTCTAGTGAAATCACTTTAAAAGTAAAAATAGAGTATAACAAATATGATAAGAAAGGAGAGAAAATGGAATAACATAAAATGCTCAATTAAAACCATAAATGGCATAGAAAGAGTGAAAGACAAAAATAGGAACAAAGAACAGGACAACAAATAGAAAAACAGTAATGAATACGGTAAATAATAATCCAACTATGTCAATAATCACTTTGAATGACAATAGTCTAAATGACCAACTAAAAGATTGTCAGAGTGGATCAAAAAAATACCCAACTATATGCTGTCTATAAAAAACTCATTTTAAATGTAAAAACACATCTAGATTAAAAGTAAATGGATAAAAATATACCACATTAACACTAATCAAAAGAAAGCATAGTAACACTAATCAGAAGAAAATTTAAAACTTCTGCTCTACAAAAGATAATGTCAAGAGAATGAGAATACAAGCCACACACTGGGAGAAAATATCTGCAAAAGAAACATCTAATAAAGGACTGTTAGCTACAATAAATAAAGAGTCAAATATTGTTAACTCTTTCTTTCTTATTGTTAAAACTCAACAGTAAGAAAACAAGCAATCTGATTAAAAAGTGAGTCAAAAACCTTAACAGACACCTTACAAAAGGAGCAAAAGGAGACATATAGATGGCAAACAACCATATAAAAAGAGTAGTTACATTAATTTCAGACACAGCCAACTTCACAGCAAGAAAAGTTATCAGATATAGAGAGACATTTCAAAATGCTTTTAGAGCTGGGCACAGTGGCTCATGCCTGCAATCCCAGTACTTCGGGAGGCTGAGGAGGGAAGATCACTTGAGCCCAGGAGTTTAAGACCAGCCTAGGCAACACAGCAAATCCCACCTCTACAAAAAAAAAAAAAAAAAAAAAAAAAAAAAAAAAAAAAATAGAAAAATTAGCCAGGCATAGTGGTACACACTGGTAGTCCCCACTACTCAGAGGCTGAGGTGAGAGGATTGCTTGAGCCCAAGAGTTCAAGACTGCAGTGAACTATGATCATATCATTGTACTCCAGTCTGAGTGACGGAGCAAGACCCTGTAAAAAAAAAAAAAAAAAAAAAAAGGATGCTTTTGGGTCCGTTCTCCAAGAAGATAAAACAATTTTTAACCTCTATAGGCCTAACAATATGGTATCAAAATACATGAAGCAAAAACTGGTAGAACTGCAAAGAGAAATAAATTAATCCACTACAATAGTTGAATATTTCAACATCTCTATCAGAAATGGACAGATCCAGCAGGCAGAAAATCAGTAAAACATGTAGGTTTAGTGTCCCTTATCCAAAATGCTTGAGACTAGAACAATTAATGTATGAGATTTCAGATTTTTTTTAGATTTTGGAATATTTGCATTGTGTTTACCAGTTGAGCATCCCCAATCTGAAAATCCAAAATCAGAAATGCTGCAGTGAGCATTTCCTTTGAGCATCATTTTGGCACTCAATTGGATTTTGAAGTATTTTAGATTTGGGATTTTTGGATTAGGGTTGCTTAACCTATAGTTGGATTCAATAAAACCATCAATCACCTTGACATCTATAGACTGCTTACTTGAACAGTAACAGAATATATAGATTTCTCAAGCTCACATGGAACATTCATCAATATAGACCATATTCTGGGCCATGAAACACACCTTAACAAATTTAAAAGATTATAAATCATATAGTATCTGCTCTCAGATCACAATGGAATTAAACCAGAAATAAATAACAGAAAGATAGCTGGAAAATCACAAAACACTTGAAGATTAAACAATACACTTCTAAATACCACCTGAGTCAAAGAAGAAATCTCAAGAATAATTCAAAATTATTTTGAACTAAATGAAAATGAAAACACATCTTTTTTTTTCTTTTTTAAATATTCATTTGTTTATTTATTTGTCAGTAGAGATGAGGTCTCACTATGTTGCCCAGGCTGCTCTTAAGCTCCTGGACTCAAGTGATCCTCCTGTCTCAGACTCCCAAAGTGCTGGGATTACAGGGAAAACACATCTTATCAAAATTCATGGGATACAGGAAATACTGAGAGGAAAATTTATAGCATTGAATGCATAAATTGGAAAAGAATATCTGAAATCAATCTTCTAAGTTTCCACCATAGGCAACTAGAAAGAGAAGAGCAAATTAAATCCAAAGTAAGCAGAAGAAAAGAAGTAATACAAATTAGAGTCAAAACCATGAAAGTGAAAACAGAAAACCAATATTTTTAAAAATCAATGAAACCAAAATCTGGTTATTTGAAAAGATCAATAAGATCAATAAATTCTTGCCAGGCTAAGAAAAAGAGAGAGGATTCAAATCACTGATACATAAATGAAAGAGGAGACATCACTACAAATCCCATGGATGTTAAAATGAAGAAATATTATGAACAATTCTATGCCCACAGATTTGCTAACCTAAAGGGAATGGACCAACTGTCAAAAGACACAACTGCCAAAACTCACAGAATTAAAAATAGGCAATCTCGATAAGCCTGTATCTACTAAAGAAATTAAGATAATAATTAATAACCCTCCAAAACAGAAAGCACCAAGCCTGCCAGTTCACTGGTGAATTCTAAAAACATTTAAGTAAGACATTATGCCAATTGTCTACTATCTCTTTCAGAAGACAGAAGCAGAGGGAATATTTTCGAACTCATTCTGTGATGCCAGCAGTACCCTAATACCAAAACCAGACAAAGATACTATAAGAAAACTACAGACAAATATCTCTCATGAACACAGATGCAAAAATACTCAACAAAATATTAGCAAATCGAATCCAATAATGTATAAAAGGACCCTGGTACAGTGGCACACACCTATAATCCCAACACCAGCTACTCAGCAAACTGAAGTGGGAGGACTGCTTGAGGCCAAGAGTTTGAGACTAGCCTAGGCAACATAGCAAGATCCCATCTCTAAAAAGAAATTTTAAAAACCCTCTGGGTGCAGTGGCACACACCTATAGTCTCAGCCACTAAGGTGGGTGAAGCCAGAGGATCACTTGAGCCCAGGAGTTCAAGGCTAGTGAGCTATGATCATGCCTGTGAATAGCCACTGCACTTCTAGCCTGGATGACAGAGCAAGATCCAGTCTCAAAAAAAAAAAGTGTACAAGAATTACACAACACAACTAAATGGGATGCAGTCAAGGTATTCAAGGCTTGTTCAACATTTTAAATCACTTATTGTAATCCATCACATAACAGGCTAAAAAAATTACATGATCATATCAATAGATATAGAAAAATCATTTGACAAAATCCAACACTCATTCATGATTAAAACTCTCAGTAAACTAGGAATAGAAGGGAACTTGCTCAATGTGGTAAAGAATATGTACAGAAACCTATAGCTAATATGATACTTAATGGTGAGAAACTAGAAGCTTTCCCACTAAGATCAGGAACGAGGCAAGGATGTTCCTTCTCACCATTCTTTTTCAACATTGTACTTAAAGTTTTAATTAATAACAATAAAACAAGAAAAGGAAACAGGGATACGGATTGAGAAGAAAGAAAGAAAACTATTTTTGTTCACAGATAACATAACTGTCTACATAGAGAATCTGAAAAAATCAACAAAAAAAAATCCTGGAACTAACAATGTTGGGAGAAGCAGCAAAGGAGAAAGGACTTACAGAGTGCCTTCATAAATTGGTTATGAGTAACATATAAACTTGGAACAACAAAGCACAGCAAACTGCAGGAGGCCTCTGGGGAGGCAAATTTGTCCATGCCTCGTGTTCCAGTGCAGGGTGACCTAGGCTCTGTTACCATAAACATTTTACTCAAGGACATAAAGCCCCTTCATAGCACTATGACATAGCCAGACTTGTAGCCTCCTTGTGAGGCCTGAGTTTCACCAGCTGCACACAGATAATAGGCTAAAGATTACCACATGTTCTTGTTTTGTGAAACTCTTGAAACCACCACTGTTATCAGTCTTTAGAATGACACACCAGTTCCAGCTCACTGATTCACTTCCAACTCACTGATTTCACTCCACCATCACGTCACCCTCTCCCCACCATCACTCCACCCCTACCCTTTAGATCAAAGTAATTGTAACCAATAAAGAGTGTGAGAGATCAGAGCTCAGGGCCTTCACTGTCTCCGCCAGTAATGAGTGATGACCCCCTGGTCCCACTTTCTCTCTTAATCTTTTTCTCATTCCTTTGTCGCCACTGAACTCAGGGTACCCACAGGTGACGTGGGGGTGGTTCCCTACAGCACAATACAAGGTTAATATACAGAAGTCAAATCACTTTTTATACATCAGCAATGAATAAGCAGAATTTGAAATTGAAAACACAATACCATTAACATTAGTATATAAAACAATGAAATACTTAGGTACAAATCTAACTAAATATGTGCAAGATCTATATGAGGAAAACTATAAAATTTTGATGAAAACAATCAAAGAATAATTAAATCAATAGAGAAATAGTCCATGATCTTGGGTAGGCAGATTCAATATTGTCAAGATGTCAATCTTTCCCAACTTGATCTACAGATTCAATGCAATCTCAATAAAAATTTCAGCAAGTTACATTGTGGATATCTACAAACTGATTCTAAAGTTTATATGGTGAGGCAAAAGACTCAGAATAGCCAATACAGTATTAAAGGAGAAGAACAAAGTTCAAGACTTACTACAAAGCTACAGTAATCAAAATAGTGAGGGATTAGTGGGAAAAAAAAAAGACAAAGAGACCAATGAAACAAAATAGAGAGCCCATAAATAGACCCAAATAAATATAGTCAACTGATCTTTGACAAAGGAGTAATAGCTATATAATAGAGAAAGATGGTCTTTTCAACAAACGATGCTGAAACAAGTGGACATCTACATGCCAAAAAGAAAAAAAAAGAATCTGGACACAGATCTTACACCCTTCGCAAAAATTAACTCAAATGTATCATAGATCGAAATGTAAAATACAAACCAAAAAACTCTGAGATAAATAGGAGAAAACCTGGATGATCTTGGGTATCATGATGACTTTTTTTTTAGAAACAATACCAAAGATACAATCTACGGAAGAAATAATTCATAAGCTGGACTTCATTAAAATTAAAACTTCTGCTCTACAAAAGTAAATATCAAGAGAATGAGAACATAAGCCACAGACTAGGAGGAAATGTCTGCAAAAGAAACATCTGATAAAGGACTGTTATCTATAATATACAAAGACTCAAAATTTTAAGTCTTTTTTCTTATTGTTGATTAAAACTGAACAATAAGATAACAAGCAACCTGATTAAAAAGTGGGACAAAGACCTTAACAGACACCTTGCCAAAGGAGACATACAGATGGCAAATAATCATATGAAAAGATTCTCATTATATGTCATCAGAGAAACGCAATTTAGAATAACAATGAGATACCAATACACACCTATTCAAATGGCCAAAATCCAGAACTTTGACAACACTAAATGCTGATGAGAGTATAGAACAACAGAAACTCTCATTCATTGCTGATAGAAATAAAAAATTGTATATCCACTTTGGAAGACAGTTTGGAAGTTTCTTACAAAACTAAACATACTTTCACCATATGATCCAGGAATTGTGCTCCTTGGTATTTACCCGAAGGAGTTTAACATGTCCACACAAAAGCCTGTGTGTGGATATTTAGAGGAGGTTTATTCATAACTGCCAAAGCTTGGAAGCAACCAAGATGTCCTTTAGTAGGTAAATGAATAAACTGGTATGTCTAAACAATGAATAGAATATTATTCAGTGCTTAAAAAATGAGCTATCAAGTGATGAAAAGACATGGAGGAAACTTGAATGAATATTACTAAGTGAAAGAAACCAATCTGAAAATCCTACATACTCTAGGATTCCAACTATATAACATTCTGGAAAAGGCAAAATTATGGAGACACTTAAAAGATCAGTGGTTACTGGGGTAGGTTGTAGAGGATCAACAGGAAGAACACACAATTTTGGGGCAATGAAACTATTCTATATTATGCTATAATGGCAGACATATTTGTCCAACCACATAGAATATACAACACCAAGAATGAACACTAATGTAAAATATGATACCTTTGAACAATTATGATGTGCCAATGTAGGTTCATCAATTGTAACAAATGTGCCACTCTGGTGAGGTATGCTGATAATGGGGGAGGCTATACATGCATGGGGCAAAAGCTTTGAAAACTGGACTCTACATAAACCATTACCCAAGTCCCAGAACTAACCTTCAGTAGAACATACATAAAATAGACCCAGGGCAACACAGCAAAGGCATTGAAAATTGAACTGATATTGGAACTCCCACACTGAAAAGGCAAGACAAAACCTATTCTGAACCTAAGTGAGCTAACTGGCTGACAGAAAATAAATAAACATGCTCTAGGAAATCTTAAGAGGACTCAGAATCTCATAACATAATATTCAAAATGTCCAGGATATAATCCAGAATTAACACTCAATGAACTAGGAAAATGTAACCATTCTAAGTCTCAAATTATTATCTAAGATAGCTGATAAAACTAGGATTTATGAGGGAAAAAAAGACCACAAAAATGGACTCCAAGGTATTCTAGATACTGGCATTACTGGATACAACCATGTTTATTACATTCATAGAGATAAAAAGTTGAGCTTTAAAAAGTCAGCAAAGAGCTTAAAACTCTGGAAAGTGATATTACATATTCTTACAGAACCAGCTAATACTCAACCAGAAAATGTAATAACAGAAATTAAGACACCAACTGATAAATTTTAAAACAGACAAGAATTAACTAAATAGAAAATCAGTAAACTGGAAAGAGAGGTTAGAAGAAATTATGTGGGCCAGGGCAGTGGCTAATACCTATAATCGCAAAATTTCGGGAGGCCAAGGTGGGCAGATCCCTTGAGCCCAGGAGTTTGAGACTATCCTGGGCAACATGGCAAAACTCTTGTCTCTACAAAAAATACAAAAATTAGCCTGGCATGCTGGTGTGCACCTGTAGTCCCAGCTACTTGGGAAACTGAGGTAAGAAGATTGCTTGAGCTTGGGAAGCGGGGGTTATAATGAGCCAAGATGGAACCATTGCACTCCAGCCTGGGCAACAGTGTGAGACTCAAAAAAAAAAAAAAAAAGAAAGAAAGAAAGAAAAAAGTATCCTGAGTGGAGTACAGTGAGAAAAAAGATGAAAAATACAGATAGAGTCAGAAATACAGAACAGTGACCTCATTGTTGTGACCTGAAAAGATTGAACAGGCTCTCATCTCAGGGACTTTGCACTTAACTGCTTCCTCTGCCTGAAATATTATTTCCCAAAATAGATAGCTCATTCTCTTAACTTTATTCAGGCCTCTATCCAATGTCACTTAATCAGAAAAAACTTCCCAAATACCCGGTACCAAAATATTCTCTCCTTAAGCAGGTATCATCTAACATATATTTTATATATTCATTAGTGATCTATATCTACCCCCTCACTAGAATGTATACTAGTGAGTATATAGTAAATATATATATATATATATATATATATATATATATACTAGTGAGTATATAGTAAAAAAAAAACTATAAAATAAAAAAATTTTCTTTTTTTACTTTAATTTCTAGGATACATGTGCAGAACATGCAGGCTTGTTACACAGGTATACGTGTGGTGGTTTGCTGCAACTATCAACCCATCATATAGGTTTTAAGCTCCACATGCATTAGGTATTTGTCTTAATGCTGTCCCTCTCCTTGCCCCCCATATCCCGACAAGCCCCAGTGTGTGATGTTCCCCTCCCTGTGTCCATGTGTTCTCATTGTTCAGCTCCCACTTATGAGTGGAGAATATGCAATGTTTGGTTTTCTGGTCCTGCGTTAGTTTGCTAAGAATGATGGCTTCCAGCTTCATGCATGTCTCTGCAAAGGACATGAACTCATTCTTTTACAGAAAAAATATAAACAACCCCATCAAAAAGTAGGCAAAGGATATGAACAAATACTTCTCAAAAGAAGACATTTATTCGACCAACAAACATATGAAGAAAGCTTATCATTAATAGTCATTAGAGAAATGCAAATCAAAACCACAAGATACCATCTCACGCCAGTTAGAATGGCGATTATTAAAAAGTCAGGAAACAACAGATGCTGGAGAGGCTGTGGAGAAACAGGAACATTTTTACCCTGTTGGTGGGAGTGTAAATTAGTTCAACCATTGTGGAAGACCATGTGGTGATTCCTCAAGCATCTAGAACCAGAAATACCATTTGACCCAGCAATCCCACTAGTGGGTACATACCCAAAGGATTATAAATCATTCTACTATAAAGACACATGCACACATATGTTTATTGCAGCATTATTTAAAACAGCAAAGACTTGGAACCAAACCAAACGTCCATTAATGACAGACTGGATAAAGAAAATGTAGCACATATACACTATGTAATGTATACTTTTGTAAGAGTAGAGACTTTGTTCACTGCTGTTTTTCATCAGCATCTAGAAGATTTCATAACATAGCAGGCACTAAAAAAAAATCGAACGAATGAATAAAAAAGGTAAAAACACAGTAACAAAAAGACTGGACAACAACTTAAGGCAAGAATCTGGATACAGTTTACACTAACAATAAGGCAAGTATCAAGACTTTTTTCAAAAAAAATCTTTTAGCTGGGCACAGTGGCTCACACCTGTAATCCCAGCACTTTGGGAGGCCAAGGAGGGCAGATCACGAGGTCAAGAGATCAAGACCATGCTGGCCAACATGGTCAAACCCCATCTCTACTAAAAATATTTTTTAAAAAATTAGCTGGGCGTGGTGGTGCATGCCTGTAGTCCCAGCTACTCAGGAGACTGAGGCAGAATTGGTTGAACCTGGGAGGCAGAGGTTGCAGTGGCCAAGATCAGGCCACTGCACTTAGCCTGGTGACAGAAAGAGACTCCATCTCAAAAAAAAAAAAGGAAAAAAAAAACTTTCTACATGTCACATCAAGACATACCCCAACTTTAGTTTATTAAAGAGATCACCTTGAAAAATGTAACTTCCTCACCATCTGATCTCTAACTTAGCTAAAATCTAAATGTAAGAAAGAAAGAACTATCAGACTTGTCTCTCTAACCCAAGTTATTTTTTGCAAGACAGCCAATGTACTTTCCCTGTACCCTATCACTGTACTTTTCACCCCTTTTTATATCTAGGCAGAAAAATTAATCTTGAATGTTGAATACATTGGATATAGTAGAGGAGCTGGCTGTGGTATGGTACATTCTGAAAGATATATATAGTTTTAAAAAGCAAGGTCCTACAGGCAGGGATAAGAATTAAAAAACCTGGCTGGGCATGGTGGCTCACACCTGTAATCCCAACACTTTGGGAGGCCAAGGCAAGCGGATCACCTGAGGTCAGGAGTTCGAAACCAGCATGGCTAACATGGTGAAATCCCATTTCTACTAAAAATATTTAAAAATTAGCTGGGCATGGTGGTGTGCACCTGTAATCCCAGCTACTCGGGAAGCTGAGGCAGGAAAACTACTTGAACCCGGGAGGTGGAGGTTGTAGGTGAGCTGATATCACGCCATTGCACTCTAGCTGGGGCAACAAAAGCAAAACTCCATCTCAAAACAACAACAAAAAAAGAATAAAAAACCTAACAGTGGATGTTAGAAATAACAACAATAATAATAATAAAATGGCCAACATTTATTGAGTACTTTGCACTGTTCTAAGCATATTTATTAACATTTACTTCTCAGGACAATACTGAGAGGCTTTAATTAACAGAGTGACAATCAGAGATACTACGTAATTCATTCAAATTACTCAAGCTCCCCAGGTAGACAGAAACTGAAAGTCTAAATTTGAGCACAGGCTGTCTAATCCTTAAGCCCAAACTGTTAAATAGTAAGCTGCATAATATAAATTAAAATTTTTAGCTAAGAAAAATAGAGAATACCCTGAAAAAGCAGGTAGACAGTATTTCCCAGTGAATTCTTGGCAGAAACAAAGCAGAGCCAGTGTCAAATTAATGGCAAAAATAAAGACTATTATTTTTTATCATCAGACAGTTTTATTTTTCATCAAAATGGGAAATAATCCTACTTCACAATTAAAAAAATGAAAACGTGTAAAAATTTTAAAACTGTTCTTTTACATACACAACACAACCATATTAGAATATTTTAAAAGAATGTTTCTTTAGAAAAAAATTGAGAATTCTATTTAGATTGAAAATAAACATTGCACCACTATTCATAAGTACAATGGCTTTAGCAAAGCCTCTACTGCTATTTTCTATTATGAGCATGGCTATGTAACTTATTCTTGATTTCCTAGTTGTTCCAGATAGAAGTTAGTCTCAAAATCATCCCTTACCTGAAACTAGGATTAACTATAAATATCAAGAATATACCTTTTGAAATATATTACCTTTCAAAAAGTTTCAAGCTTTCAAAACTCAAAGAACTGTGACTCTCCTCACTACTTACATAATAATAGTCTGAGACATACATAATTGGTTCAAATCAAAATTGGTTCCAAAAAGTAAAAAGACAATTTCTTCTCCTCTTCACCTCTACCAGTAAAATAATAAATTGATGAAATCACATAAAACAAGAAAGATACTTACATTTCTTTGTCTTTTCTGCAGATCTAGCACAGGTTTCTTTGAGTAGATTACATAAATGCCTTGTAGCATTATTCCTGAAACAAAGGAAAGAGTTTGCCTATGTGGGTAATCTGATCCAAAGCAAAATCACATATGTAAGTTATGAAATACATTGTTTTAATTTTTAAGAAATTTAAAAAATATAATATTTGGTATATATCACATATTATTCATAAACAACTATATGAAGAAAAGGTGGGTTGATTGTACTACTAGCAAAGATAATTTAGTAACTGCCTCCCTTTAAAAGTAAAAGTTCTAGTAACTGGCCACTAAAATAAATAAACAAATAAAAGTGACAGTTCCTTAACAAGTTTCTACCCAAGTTGCTATCAATAAACTTTCAGAAGACAGGTCCAGATTTGCCTAAGGCAAATAATGAGAATAGGTTGGGCCGTTCATTAACGAATTAATGTTGTATGTGTCTAACCTTCAAAACACAAAATAAGGTAACTTCCTGATTAGGCATTCATTATGTGAATAATAAGACCTGTGGCTATCTTCACATTACTAACACATATGGCAGTTAGATTTAATTTTCTAACTTACCATTTTTCTGTAGAAATAAACTGTTACATTTCAAAAAAAAAAAAAGTAAGAATTAACTTGGAACTAAATTGAGCCCTATTTTATAAGTACTGTACTCAAGGCAGTAGTGAAACAGACAATATACATAGGTAGTTGTAGGTACAGAATTATCAGGCATCTTTTTCGACACCAAGGATTCCTGATGCCTGACATTTTAATAAGTGAAGTTATTAGTCAGTGACCACAGTTTGCCCAGCACAAGAATCTATGTCTTCCTTTTTCCATAGCACTCAGGTATAATTCTACTTATAAATTCATATTACATAACATATAGAAAGTGCTCAATAAGTTTTCAAAAATTATTTTAGTAGTAAATTTGGAATTAAAAAATTGTGGAAAAAACAAATTCATTAAATCACTACTTACTCTTTTATTAAATCTTTATTTTCTTGAATTCCTTCTTCTAATTTCAAACTTACTTTTTCATTTCCAAACTAATTTATAAAACAGAAGAATAGTTCACCACATTTTGCTTATCAGCAAAAATAAACATGAATATAATTATTAAGCAGCATTTCTTTACTAATGCACAACCTAGTCTAAAAGAATTATTTTCTTTCCATATAAAAAGGAAACTTTTTTGTAATACCCTATGATTTCCTTTAAGAATATGGCCATCGATCTGAAATAATATTGGCTAAATCATCTCCAAAAAACATTCAACAATATTTTAATACAATATTATATAAATATTTTGAAGTAATGTTTTTTATTTGTCCTAACCCAATGTCGCATTTTCTCAATATTTTTTTTTACTTTATGCTACACATAAAGTTACAGTTTCAAATTTAAAGTGTGATCTACAACTATTGTATTCTAATATGAGAGAAGATATTTATATCAAATAAAACATCCATAGGAATAAAAATTAGAACTCTTTATAAGTTAGAATCATTAAATCAATGTTTATCTAAAGTGACTTATTTTTTCCCTAATCATTTGCATTAAGCATTATACAACTTATCCTCTATGCTCATTCTTAAAGTTGAAATGTATCTAGTATTGATGTAACTTTTAAAAAGCATTATCCTTAAAATATTCATCACAAAAACAATATCAACCCAAGTTATCCCAAATAATACTCTACTTTCAACAGTATTATAAGATTTACTATTTACAATTCAAAATTTTGTCATACCTGCAGTTCTTGAATGGCTTTTCGCTGTGCTTCAATTATCTTTCTGTTTTCTTGCAACTTATTTTCTTTCTGCCTCAGTTCAGCTTCTATACTTATTTTCCACTTTTTTATCTTTTCAGCCTCCTTATACAGTTTTGAATACACTCTGCTCAATGACTCCGATTTCTATTAAAATAGGTTTTGAAAAAGTAATTGTTCAAAATTCTAATATAACCAAACTATGGCTGCCTACTGAAAATATTTATATTGTAAGAGTTGAGACCAAATCTCTCCTCAATTTAAGCACTAATAGCATATTGAAAGCCACATTAACTCTTTTAAAACTACTAAGGCAATATTAACTACTTCACTAAAGTTATTGGTCACTTGACTAAATTATACCTTGCTGAATAAAATGAAACAGCTCCATGAAAGTATTTTAGTTAGTGAGAGAATCTGGCTAGTTAAAAGCTAAAATAAATCACTCTATAAGAAATCTACAAATCTTAATATAATGGTCTTGAAACGCTTTGATTACACAAACAGTTTGAAGATTCACTAAAGGACATGATGTTTAAAATATAATGACAAGAAAAATAAAAGTGAACACAAAATATAATTTTCATCAAGTCTGATGTTTTATGCAGAATTCTTGCCCTTTTAAAAATCCACATTATATTGTAAACATCAGTTTTTTAAATCACATCGATTTCTGCTGGTCTATAACTTTTTCTTATCAAAATATATAAATAAGTACTATATTTTTAAATTCTGTGATACTATAATCACAGCAACAAACATATAATACCTTACCAGGTTATGGAATTTCTCTTCCTTTTAAAGACATCTATATGCCATAAATAAGAAATACTTTTATAACAAATCAAAAGTATATCTAAAATCAAAAGTACGTATGTCCTACAAATTCCTTACACAATAAACCAGGCAATCAGTAAATTCCATCTATTAATTAAAGGCTGATCTTGTAAACTACTGTCTCAATTCTCAGCCTTTTCATGTATAGTATCCATTCCCTTCTTGAGTTTACAGTTTAAAATTAAATTGCCTCTACATAAATGGAACTTTCACAACCCAAAAAATAAAGAAGTGGAGAAAAAGGTTTTAAAGGATATATCTTAATGCATTAATCAAATAATAATCCTTTTGAAGCTTCAAAAGAAATATACATATAGGTAACAAGTTATATTCCAATTACAAGAAATTTAATATGAATGGGAAATCTTCTGACCTCCAAATCAGAGTCTTTTAGTCCTTCCTGATAGTGACAGTCAGAATTACCAACCTAAAAAAAAGATGCTTCTATAAGAAAATACTACTGATAAAAGCTTCCAAATAATAACAGTTAAATACAGAAGACTAGTAATGCAACAACTGAATACTTTTTTCTTCTTCAAATAAGCAGTTCATTACCCAAACAGATTATATCTGTATGTACTATGCTTAACTAACCTGCTCAAGCATGGGCAAGAAATTAACTTTTTGTAAAGCAGGATCTGCAAGACAAAAGACAACAGGTATTAAATATGCCAACATCTTTTTTTCTTTCCTTTTTTTGTTGTGGGAGAGAGAGAGGGTCTGGCTCTGTTGCCTAGACTGGAGGGCAGTGGCACCATAAAAGTTCATGGTTCACTGCAGCCTCAAAGTCTACATTTCTAGGGCTCAAGTGATCCTCCCACCTCAGCCTCCCAAGTAGCTGGGACTGCAGGCATATGCCACCACGTCCAGCTAGTTTTTGGAGGTTGGGGGGGTTTGTTTGTTTTTTTGTACAGACAGGGTCTCCTTACATTGCCCAGGCTGGTCTCAAGCTCCTGGCCTCAAGTGATCCCCCTGCCTCAGCCTCCCTCCAAAAGTGCTGGAATTAAAGGTGTTAGCCACTGCGTCCAGTTTTATTTTTTATATTAAGTATTATGTCTAGCTTTCATGTCAAGGATACTAATATATACTTATGTTATATTTTCAATAACTAGCGATGTATATAACAAAATATTTCTATATAAGCTGATACACTGCTTTTCCAGGCTCCTACCTGAATCAATGTTTTCTCCATTTTTGGAGAGATTAGTCATTGCAAATGGAAACTCAAAATCATCTTCAGTACATTTGTTGAAACCCTAGAAACACAAAGAAGTTTTAAAATATGCTGTTTCATACCACTCTGATACTAACAGTGTAATATATACATATATAATATACATCTGCTTAAAGAGGTTACTATAATTGCAAACCCTTTAATGTACATACGATGTTTAAAATGTCAAATGCCTTTTCTATATAAACAAAGAAAAATTCTAATTAGGTATTTCCACTTGTAAGATGAAGCTAAACGATAAATTACTCAATATATGGCTTTGTATTCAAGAATAGTAAATCTAATTAGTAGTATGAATAACAGATTACTTCAATTTATGATTTCCTTGATAGAATTAAAGATTGTCTTCATTGAATAGCATTTAATAATATATTCTTGCCTATAGCAGTCATAATAAATTTTTTACAGCATATAAAAGTAAAATGTTCATTGCATTATTGCATCTCCAATATAAAGACCCACATGATAATTTTTTAAAATAATTTTTTAAAAGCTCTGTTTTGCCTGAGAAACTTGGTATAATTCCTCCTTTCCAATGAGAACTCTATTACATAAATGAATTTCTCTCTTTGTCCTATCCATCAGGAAGCTCAGAGCCAAATCTGAAGCTCAGAACACGAATTATTACTCATATATAGGCATTTGTCCAAATAGTCCTCATTTTCCTTGACAATTTTCCTAATTTTCTCCTAACGTATTCTACTATCCCATAGTATCTGTCCTATAAGTTGCCTCGAATTAAATGCGGAAAGAAGGAAGATTAAAATAAGCAGGTTCTACAATGTATGCAGAGTTCGACGGCAGGAGTCATTTACATGAACAATGCCTACACGGTAATGCTCACTGTTCATGTAAAGCAATGGGATGCAAAATTCTTGGGTAAATGAGACCATCTATTGAAAAGAAACAACTGTAAAATATCACCAGGAGGAAAGTACACTTTTCTTCATCCCCCTAAAGTTAAGAAGAGTCCAATCAAGAGTCACATGGAAATTTACCTTGAAGAAAGTGGCATCTCCTCCCAGGGTCTGAGGTTTCACCGCAGACACCTGACTGCTGTTGAATCTCGGTGGTATGAACAATGTAAAGGGCTTTTGATTTTCCATTTTCTCCGTTCCCGTTGTAAATTTCTCTGCCCCGGGGGACGGGAGGGGAAGGAACGTTTTTCACCGTGTGCCATTAAATACACTATGTATTCTTTAAAGTGATGTTTTACAAACTAAATGACTAAAGAAAGGAACCCACGGGGCTCTCGCTGCAGTGGAGTCCTACAAGGTGGCTTACCGAGGAGTGGGCAACGGGACAACCCTTCGTTTCCCTCCCCACTTTCCCCCCACCGCCCGCCGCCACGCCGGCAGCCTGAAAAGGAAGCCCGTTCCCTTCTCCAGCGCCATTAAATTCCATCACGTCGCCAGGAGGAACTGTCTTAAGATCCTGGACCACTACCGAAAAGAAGACAGCGACAGGCAGTGGCGGGGAGGTGCAGTAGCACAATATCGCCCTGCTCGGGGCTCCGTCCCCAGGAAAAGAACTCGGCGCACCTGCCCTCGCCGTTGAAGAACTAGTGGGAAGCTGTGGGCTCCATGCCCACGCGAACTGCTTCCTACAGTCTGTGAGGGCAGCAGAAAGAACCAAAAGCACCTGCCTCAGAACCTCAGAAAAGGCGGGAAATAGCTCAGCCTGAGCGACCCGGAGCGCGCGTGCCCCGGTGCCCCGCCGGCTGGCGATTTAACGGCTAAATAACCGTCGCTGCGTGGGCTTGCCAGGCTCCCAGCACCCGGATCTCGCGAGATTTCCATTCTCGCTAGCAGCAATTGTTTCTCGGATTCTGTATTTCCTTGGAGTGGAAGTTCTTTAGGGTTCTGCTATTGTCAAAGAACGCTGGGGAAACTGTCAGGCGCTAGGACAGAGTGAAGCTGAGAGTGAAAAATCCATTTCTGCCCTCCAAGAGGTCACCATCTTAGGAAGAAAACAGATGGGCAATTACAGTGTCGTATAATCATTTAGGGTGATTTCTACGATGAGGACGTAGGGAAAGTGGCTCCTAGGGTGGGTTGAGGAGTCAGAAGAAGCTCCACAGATGTGATATGCTTCTGTTACTGCTTCGCATAATGAGTGAATGGAGAGTTGGTTAGGCCAGCCAGTGGCTCACGCCTGTACTCCCAACACTTTGGGATGCCAAGGCGGGAGGACTGCCTGAGCCCAGGAAGGAGTTCAAGACGAGTCTGGGCAACATAGTGAGACCCTGCCTCCCCTAAAATAGCCAGGTGTGGGGGCGCACACCTGTGGTCCCAGCTACTTGAAAGACCTAGGCGGGAAGATAGCTTGAGTCCCGGAGATTGAGGCTGCAGGGAGCTAACGATCCTGCCACTGGCTCCAGCCTGGGCAACAGAGCCAGATTCTGTCTCAGAGAGACAGAGGAGAAAGAGACAGGGGTGGGGGCAGGAGGCGGGGGAGGGAGAGGGAGACGGAAGGGGAATGGGAGAAGAGTATTGCTGGCTGACAGAAAGCGAGCAAAGGCGTTGGAGTTGTGAGAGAGATTAGTACAACTAAGTCCAAGAAGAGTGCTGTGTGAGGATTAAGTGGGGAAAATGGCAAGAGATGACACTGGAGATTTCAAGAGCAATTATTAACTGGGCGCGGTGGCTCATGCCTGTAATCTGAGGACTTTGGGAGGCCAAGGTGGGCGGATCACTTGAAGTCAAGAGTTTGAGACCAGCCTGGCCAACATGGCAAAACTCCGTCTCTAGTAAAAATAAAAAATTAGCCAGGCACGGTGGCACACGCCTGTAGTCCCAGCGACTCGGGAGGCTGAGGCAAGAGAATCGTTTGAACCCCCGGGGAGGCGGAGGTTATCAAGATCGCGCCACTGTATTCCAGCCTGGGCCATAGACTGAGGCTCCGTCTTAAAAACAAAAATAAATCAAGTATTATACAAAGGCCTTGGGAAAGTGTGTTTTGATTCTAGACTTTGAGGATGGAGATCTTGAAGAATTTTGAGCAGAAAGGATGACATGATCAAGTTCAGAAGTAAACTTGTAGTATGAAGAATGGTTTAGGCTTAAGAGACTAGATAGAGTAGGGAGACAGTTTTAATAGCCTGGGTGAGACATGAGAACCTGAGCTACGACCTGGACAGTGGAGCTGAAGAGGAGGTGTCAAATGTAAAAAAATATTTAGGAAGTAAAATTAATAGAATTTGATAACTTTTTAACAGTAACAAGTGAAAGAAAGGGAGAAGTCTATGATGACTGCCTGGTTTCAGGCTTAAGTAACTAGCTATTATCATTATCCTAGTGCTAAATTACCTAATTTTGAGCAGTAAGATAATGAGCTCCGTTTTGGATATGCTATTGACTTTCTTTTCCAACTTTCTCTGGGCATCATAATATAATTGACGCTTTTTCTAAGGACTTTAGCAATATTTTTAATAACTCATTTTGTATAAAGTAATCAGCAACAATCATTCCTGATAAAATAGAATTTTTGAGCAGTAAAGAATGATTCAGTTTAACTCCTTCATTTTACTAGTTAAGGAAACTGAGTCTAGATACCCTGAAAAAGACAAGATACTGCCTCAGAGAGATGATACCAAGAATATACACAAAGTACCATGTGAGGCAATAATTAATCTAATCATAAATTTTCAATTGAAGGTATAAATCTAATATCCCAAGTTTTACAACTGTGAAAAATTCAACTATTGTCACTTTTTTCTTTATTGAAAACCAAAATGCTACTCCTAATATTAAATTTACCATATTTTGTTAACTTATAATCAGTCTTTCAAAGCAATAGTGCTACCAAAGAATTTCTCACTTCCATGTATTTCACATGAAATTTTAATTTAACATATTAACATCCTGTTCATATAAGAACATAATATTTGTAGAAACATTTCTGGTTTTAAAAACATTTTTTCTACAAAAGATGTTGGCAAAATGTCAAAATATTCTGTGCCAGAATGAGAAGTAACTTATGCTTAATTTCCTAATATATGTTAAAATATTTTAATAATTTGTATTTTAATTTTTCATTATTCTTGCCATCACAAAATTTCTACTTTGTTTTTATAAAACATCTCTTTTTATAAGGCATTAAGAAATGATAAGATTTAAACATGTCTTTGCTCACCTTTAGTAATTCATAAAATGCCGTAACAGTAATAGGTTTAAAATATTACTCCTTATTCCATCGTCTGGCTTTAGTTAATGAGGGTCACAAACTCTATTCTTTTTGTTGTTGTTGCTGTTGTTGAGATGGAGTTTCACTCTTGTCACCCAGGCTGGAGTGCAATGGCTTTCTGCAATCTCCACCTCCCAGATTCATAGTATCTAGAAAGATAGAAGTATTTGAATTCCACTGTGCTTTGCACATGTTTGATTACCATGTTGGTATTAGACAGGATACTTTAAAATGAGAGAAAAGAATTCATGAGGAACAAGATAACTATATTTAGTATTACTAAAGTATTATCATGTGGCAAGGGAATTAGGACTCCAAAGGAAAGAAAGTAATGTCGTACAGGACTGTTTGTACAGGCTTCTATAACTACTTATGAAACTGAAAAAAAATTAATCAAAAGTATATTAGTTCAATTTAATAATAAGTGTAGTATGAATACTATGATAATGGTGGCAGGATCATAAAACCAAAGTCATGCATTACTTTAGAGCAAACTTGGGGCAACCCTTAATTCACTAGGTCTTGACAATTTCAAATTTTACCTGAGCCCCATGCTCCTGTAAAATAGCGAAAGCTAAAGGAATCCTCCCACCCTTTTATGTTCTGGAAAATGGCTTCCTGCAAAGAACTACCTTTCCAAATCTGACTTAGGTATGACTTGTGGATGCCCCTTTGTTTACTTATGACAAAGCCAGACACAGGCCATGCAAATTCACATTCTTTGCTTCCTGAATGATTATCTCAATTATTTTATCCCCACTGATCAATCCAAAAAAATATGTAACAATCAAACTTTGGTTAACCTTCATTTCTTGCTCCGGGCTCTGAAACTTTGATCCATCCTCAACCTAAGCCAGCAAACGTAGCTTTCTGAGACTAGGTTGGAATCAGAGTAAAACATTCTCTGATACATTATCTGATCATATAACCTTTTTATCCTACTCTGTAATCAGTACTTTCTAGTTTTATTTATTATTTTCTATAAAACTATATTTTGCCTAACTCTTGAATTGCTTGCATATCTTTTAATCGCAGCATTCTTCCTATTGCAATAGTCTCCCTTGTCCTACTGCAAAAGTCCCTTCCCCCCTTGCAATGCAACTTTCAAATAAAATCTCTCCATTGTTCTGTTTTATTTGACAGATATAGACTTAAGCAGACCAGTCTAGAGAGATATGCACATTGTTCTGTGAACACATCTCTCAGATAAATAAGCACCAAATGCTTGAGAAGCAAGTGGACTGGGTTGGTGTACTCTGTAGGTATCACAGAGTTTTAATGATATGCTGATTACTTTAGTGGGACTCTTGTATTCTATGAAGATAGGAATGTACTGCATATTTAATACTTTTGGTTCATCTTTTTCCAGTTCCATCATTTCAGTTGCATGATTATGGACTGAAACCAAGCTATATAAAAATCCAGGGCTTTCCTGATGAAAACTCCTTTTACTAGAGTATGGGATCTGGACACCCAGGAATTCAAATATAGAAGGATAAACACAAGAGAGAGAGACATAGAAAGATGAAGTGGGAGACTGGAAAGCATATGAATAATATTTGAATAATGTTTATGTTCATATTCCATGATAGCTACACTCATATAGATTCTCTTTTTTCAACTTTGGAATAATTCCTTTAAGTTTAGAGGAAAGGGGGACTGATTTCATTTATGGATTGTCTTGGGAGAAAATGAGTTCCCTTTTACACAGGTTTTCAGGCATAGGTTAAAAGACAACTTACTAGGGATTGCCAGGAACTGAATTGTATCCTTCAAAATTCATATATTGAAGCCCTAACCCCCAGTGTGATGGAATTTGGAGACGGAGCCTTTGGGAAGTAATTATGTTTAGATAAAGTCATGAGGGGTGGAGCTCTGATGATGAGATTGGTGCCCTTCCAAGAAGAGTCACCAGTGAGCTTGCTCTTTCTTCTATCCACTATGTAAAAACACTAAGAGAAGGCAGACATCTGCAAGCTAGGAAGGCAGCCTTCATTGAAACCCAACCGTGCTGGCACCCTGATCTCAGACTTCCTGCCTCCAGAATTGTGAGACAATAAATTTCTTTTTAAACCACCCAGTTTATGGTATTTCTTATGGCAGCTCAGGCTAACTAAAGTCGGGCTAAAGTAAAGGATTCAAGATAGTTGGACAGGATAACCTTAAGATCTATAACATTCCTGTAATTTTAAGTAATAGGAATCCTTTTGGTGAAGAACTTTGACTAAAGATTTTGGATTTTATAATAATAATCTATAAGAAATTAAAAGAATATTGCACTGTCATTTATTGAACAAGAGTATAGCTTAATTTTTAAAAATGAAGATTTTTATGACAGCTAAAGGTAGATCAAACTAAAAGGAGAAAATGAAGAAATGGCCAGGAAACTAATATAATAATATAAATGCAAGATAATAAGAGTTTGAACAAGGCTAGATTAGACATGAAAAGAAAACATTAACAGTACTCTTTAAAGCAATTAGCTGGGCATGGTGGGATGCCTGTAATCCCAGGACTTTGGGAGGCTGAGGAGGGAGGATCACTGAGCCCAAGAGTTTGAGACCAGCTTGCTCAATAAAGCAAGATGCCATCTCTACAAAAAAAAATTTTTTTTTAATTAGCCAGATGTGGTGGCATGTGCCTGTGGTCCCAGCTACTTGAGAAGCCAAGGCAGGAGGTCGAAGTTGCAGTGAACTGTGAGCTGTGATCATACCACTGCACTCCAGCCTAGACAACAGAGCAAGCCCTGTCTAAAAAAAAAAAAAAAAAAAAATTCAGTTAAGAAGAAAATATGATTACTTCCAAAATTAGAGCAAGATAGTATGGAGGAGGGTCCATGGAAATAATTACTTACATTCATAAATGGCGATTCAAATTGAGCAGTTTGCTAGAGAAATAGCTTAAACCCAAACAAATAAGTAGACATCCGAAGAATGACATCCGAAGAATGCATTAAGTTCTCAGTAAGGTAAGAAAATCAAAATGTCCCTCAGAAAAAAGCAAAACACATGGCACTTAGATTCTGCCAACATTTGTACTGCCTTACACTTTTTCAGTCTGCACTTTTGACATTTTCTATGCATGTACATGTCCATTTCACAGTGACCACCATTCTTGCAACTATATACTGCATTTTTGGTGATGTTATGTGGGAAAAAAACCTAATAACAAAGTTTTAAAATTTTTTACCATAGGTATTTCTAGTTAATTATTTTTGTTAATATATGCCTTCATATTAAAGTAATCAAGCTAAACTAAATTATTTCAATAAAATGTTTTTTCTCTCAATAAGATCGTTTGATATACATTTATCTGGACAATTGTCTTAATCCATTCCTGATTAGTATATTTTATTCCAAGGTTGTTTCTTTCAGTAATCACATCTGGAAATTAAACTTAAGAGCTCTATTACATTAAGTCAACTCTCTATTTTACTGTGGTTACATCTGCTAAAAGCATTTTTAAAACTATGTTTTACAGAATATCAAGGTTTAATGAAGCATCTCTCAAGACTTCCTTTAAAGAATACATGATCATGTAAAATAAAACTACAAAGAAAACCTCTTTTCTTCTCTCACGTTTCCACTCAACTCACAAAGGAAGAAGTATTCTTCCAAACTTACTTCCCTGTGCATGTCTCTTTTTTAGCACTTTCCCAGATGAGAAAGTGTTGCTAGTTTATTTGGACTGAGACACTGAGGGAGCCATGTTTGGCAGGGGGAGGGGGAGGTCTACATTTTCTCTTTCACTTTCTAAATTCATGCATAGTAGTTCCTCTTCATATTTCCTCCTTCAATTCCTGTTCCTATGCAATAATTCCTGCTATCTTTTTCTTTCATTCCAAGCAGTGAAGTCGATAAACTTAGTCAATGCCTTCTTAAAGCCCAGCCATAACATCATTTTCTATAGACACTTGAAAGTGGGAGTTTCGTGATTTAGATTCAACAAAAAGAGTAAAAAGCCCAACTTAGGTTTCCAGAACTATGGCTCGTTTGTCAATCTAGTTATAATAGCAAGGTCCTGCATTTCAAGAGTAAGCAAACATGTGCCCAGCTATTCTATTCACAAAGCTGTTACTTCATTTCCCACAGTCTTCATTTAGCTATTAACCTATTTCCCACAGGCTTCATTTAGCTTTGTAAGGGGTGAATGGTAAGATTCTGATGGTGAAACTTTACTCTGAACCTCTAACAGACATGTTTTCCTACTGTATTGACCTAATTATTCGCAGGTTCTGTCCCCAAACTGCATTTTTTAATAAAAGCCATGCAGCGGGTATTTCAAAACCTCAAAACTTTATCAAGGAATGTTTCACTCTGAAAATGCAATGGTCTTCACTTTCAGACCTTTAATTTGTTTTTGAAAAGCATTAAAAAATATAGAATCATGTGTCATTAAACCATTAAACTCAAATTTCCTCCAAATGCATGAATTATAACAACCACATAAAAAGATGTGATAGTAAACATTCAGATCTTTTAATACATCATTTTCTTTTCCAACGTAAGATTGATCTAGGAATATGAAAATCTTCTACTATATAATATCGAATTATAAATTTAAATGTAAAAGTCCTCATCAAAAATGAAAAAAACACTACATCTAAACTTTACATTCATTCCATTTTCCTGTCTTTGATCCCAAAGATTTTTTAAACAAACCATGGCTCTCCCTGGTTTTAATTCTCATACTTTAAAAAGTAAGAGTATTCTCACATGCCTAAAGTTTTGTACTAAGATTTCAATTTTGTTTTAATCTTATCCTTACCTTTACCTTCACAAGTAAGTGCATTATAATAATATCCTGATGCTTTATCACTACACACTACACAGAGTTCTTCCTGTCCCTTATTTCTCAAGGAAGAATAGGTTGGTCTGGACCTTTTTATTCCAGGATATCCATCTTCAGCATCATGAGCAACCACATAAGTGGTTTTATTTAATTCACAGGAACTAAGTCCACACTGTCCACCACCACTGTACTGTGGATCCAAGCTATAAGTGTTGAAATGACCTTGTAAAGATTCAGACTATAAAGCTAGAGGAAACTGAGCAGTAGAATACTGGCAATAAGGTGATTCTTGAAAATCAGTGTTACGCAGCTGATAACTAATTTGTTCTAGCGAAATACCTAGTTTTTAAAACATGAAAAAGAACAAATGGTAAAAAAGTCAAAATTTCATAATTGTTTTCAAATTTCAAAGTGTTTAATGCTCAAAAAGCAAAGTTAGTTCAACATCTCTCCTACATCCCAGAAGCTTGCTCTCCAGCATGATGGACAGATAGTAAACAACTGCAATACATGATAAATGCTACAATCTCAGAGGTATGCAGAGGTTGCTCAGGAGCTATGAGCATTGCTCATAGCTTACATACCAATCCACTCTCCCTCCTTACATGAAAAAGAATATGTCCTAGAGTTTGGAACCAAGAAGGTTTCCCCATCTTCTGCATTTCCCTTGTGCATACAATTAATTTCAGTGTAATCCAGTCAAGAACAATATAAATTAATAAATTATTTCAATCCCTTGCAAAAAAAATCAAACTAAAATACACTTTTACCAGTAATCTGCTTATTTAAAACAAACTAAAAATTTTGTTTGATCGCCCTTCCTTGCCATTTGTAGCCAGATTTAAATTACTAGTTTCTGTTTTATTTTGTTGTTTATCTGGGTAAATTTACCTAAGTCACAGGGTTACTGTAAGAATGAAATGAAATACAGTCATGCACTGCATAAAGACATTTTGGTCAATGCTGGACCACATATACAACAGTGGTCCAATAAGATTATAATGGAGCTGAAAAATTCCTGTCACCTAGTAATGTCATAACCATCCTAAGGTTGTAGCACAATGCATCACTCACATGTTTGTGGTGATGCTGGTGTAAACAAACCTACTGTGCTGCCAATCATGTAAAAGTATAGCACATGCAATTATGTGCAGTACATAATACCTGATAATGATAATAAACATGTTACTGGTTTATGTATTTACTATAGTTTTTATCATTATTTTAGTGTGTACTAGTTATAAAAAAATGGTTAACTGTAAAACAACCTCAGGCAGGTCATTCAGGAGGTATTTCAGGGAAGGCATTGTTAGCATAGGAGATTACAGCTCCATGCTAAGTTTAAAAATTAAGAAAGTTACAGTAAGCTAGGATTAATTTATTATTGAAGAAAGAAAATAATTTTTTATAACTTTAGGGTAGCCTAAGTATACAGTATTTGTAAGTTCTGTAGTGTACAGTGATGTCCTAGGCTTCACTTTCACTCACCATTCACTCACTGACTCACTCAGAGCAACTTCTAGTCCTTCGAGCTCTATTCATAAGTGCCCTATACAAGTGTATCATTTGTTATCCTTTGTATAGTATTTTTACTGAACCTTTTCTATGTTTAGAATAATCTATACAATACTCACCACTGTGTTACAATTGCCTATAGTATTAAGGACATTAATATACTGTACAGGTTTTGGCCCAGGAGCAATAGGCTAGACCATAGAGCCCAGGTATGTAGTAAGCTCTACTGTCTAGGTTTGTGTAAGCAAATACCATGATATTCGCCCAATGATGAAATTGCCTAACAATGCATTTCTCAGAACGTATTAAGATAACAGCACCTGTTATTAAGTGACACATGACTATATGTAATTAAAAGCATGCATATACTATAAAATGATACATAATATCTATTATTATTATCAGAAGCAACCAAACACCAACTTACTTCCTGCTTTCAGGAGAATTACTAAATTTAAAATTTAAAAATTGGATGTAGAAGGATCCAGGAATACTTAATTATTCTATGTCTGTAAGTAGTAACATGTATGCTTCCCCTGGTGCTGAATCATTAGATTATTAGACTTATTCTCTTTTTTTTTTTTTGAGGTAGCGTCTTGCTCTGTCGCCCAAGTTGGAATGCAGTGGCGCGATCTCCTCACTGCAACTTCTGCCTCCTGGATTCAAGCGATTCTCCTGCCTCAGCCTCCTGAGTACCTGGGACTACAGGCGCGTGCCACCATGCCCGGCTAATATTTTGTATTTTTGGTAGAGACAGGGTTTCACCGTGTTAGCCAGGATGGTCTCAATCTTCTGACCTTGTGATCCGCCCACCTCAGCCTCCCGAAGTGCTGGGATTACTGGGTGAGCCACTGCTCCCGGCTGATTAGACTTATTCTTATCCTCAAAATTCTGCCACCAAGATTGGTAAATATCATAATTTTAATTAATTTAAATAAATCATTTACAATCTTACAGCATCCAAAGCAATGCTAAGTGTCAAATTGAGGAAGGAGACCCTTAATCACCTTTAATCCTCTTAAGCTTCTAAGACCACTTCCCGATAGCCTTCTGCATTGCATTTCAACAGGAGAGGTAAAACCTGGCAGACCAGGCCATCCTTAATTGCACCCCTATAGATTGCACCCCTACCATGCAGGCATGGTATGGAGGAATCTTTCCGGAAAGCATTATTTTTGCTCAAACATGATCAGACCCCCACTTAAGTAACGTAGCCCATGCCTACTTCATGGATCAAGACCTTTCCACATATAATTTCTAAGATTGTAAGCCTTTCAAAGGGCAAGGATTTTCTTTGTGGAGGAGCTCAGCTGTTAAGGTATTTTCACCAACCCCTGCTCCTGGCCAAATAAATCACCACTTCCTTTCCAGTTTGGTGTTGGAGAGGTTTGTTTGCAGCCGCTCCTGCTTCAGAATGAATACCAAATGAGAGCCTTATATAAGAAAATAAGGTTATCAGCAAAACAATGTAGCTTAAAAAAAAAAAAAAGAAAGAAAAATAAGAAGACCTTTCTTGGATGACTGTCAAAAGAGACTGTCTCCTTTTCACTACAGTATAGAAAACTGGCTGATGTTCCATTGGCATGGAAATCAGAGTTTAAATTATAAAAGAAAGCTGCATTTAAGATTAAATTTATATTATAATCTTAGTCTTTTTGCAGAGAATTCCTGTTTCTCCTGCATTCTGTTTTCTTTCTCTTTACCTTTTATAAGAATCTTACGTTAAAATTAAAATGTCAAGCATGTGAATAGCTATTGTGAATTGCATTTGCTAAATTGCATGAAAATTAGTTTGAGCCAACCCCTAAAAATAACTTCAAATTTGCGTGTTAATTCTCGTTTTTAAAACTGTATACAATTTTAGACTATTGTGCTTTTTCTTCTTTACCTTTCATTCTGGCTTACAATATTTTAGTATTATTGATTTTTGAAGTTAATTATTTTCTTTCTTAGAGAATAATTTACAGTCTTTTGTTCATTTGTTAACTTATTTTTTAAATCTCCATAATTAACCATAATTCTCACAAAAAAATCTTATTAACTATTTTTTACTGTCGTTTTTTGTTACATACCATAGCAATGCACTGACTGGTTCAGCAAGACAATACCCATCAGATGCAGTGACATAAGTATTTGCCATTCTCTGGTCCAGTTATCACTGCTCCATTCATTTCAGTCAATGCTGGACTTTTCAGACTAAAACATGAAGGAAACAAAATTTTTGCAGACTATTTGAAAGTATGATTATCAAATCAGTGTAACCGGATTCGCATCTTGGGCTTTGGGCTCAGGTTCTTGGGTTCTCTTGCTTGAAGAACCAAGCAGAGAAACCTTATCTCCACAGTGAATGTTCGAGCTCCAACAAGAGTTCACAGCCCGAGAGAGTGAGCAGCAATGCAGTTTATTGAGCAAGCGACAGTAAAAGCTTCCATAGTATGGAAGGGTGGAAGGGGACCCGAGAGGGTTGCCGTTGATGGTTAGGGCTGCCTGGGCTTATATCCCCAAGTAATTTTGAGTTGCTGAGTGTTTGTCCCCTAGTCCTGTGTGGGGAGAGGGTTTGTGACCATGAGTCACCTAATCTCTCCTTTGAGTTGCCAAGTGTTTGCCACCTAGTCCTGTTGACAAGGCTTTCTTTAGCAATCTTGCTTGAGGAAATAAGTCCTTTCTGGTTTGATACCTGCATATTTTTCCATCCCTGTCTCTATGGGCTCCACCAGGTGACTGGGTTTTCTCCTGCCTGTTTGTGTAGCTGTATGTGTGTTGCGTGTGGTGTCTGTAAAAATAGCTCTAATTAATTGGCCTAAAAGAAGACAAGCAATTGGATCAAGTAGTTTTTAAAGGGAATATAAAAGCTGTGGTTCCCCTCAGGTCGCATGACTTTAATCTTTGAGAAATAAAAGCAGCCTTTAAGATTATTGGTAAAAAGCAGATGTCATTGTTGTACTGAACCGAGCATAGGAAGTCAACACCAAGACAAAAGTAGGCCAAATTGCAGGGTCTTTATTTACAGCGACCATGGAGGACTCGCATCTCTCAAACCCATGGACCCAAAAAGGAGGGTGTCAAGACCTTTTATACCCCTAAAACCACCTCAGGGTGAGCGTGATGGGCAGGGGTAGGGGTGAGGAGCTTCAGACATTCCGAGGGCTAGGGGACTTTTGACATTCTGATTGTTACTTAAGCGGTTAACAAAAATCAAGATAAGCATTTGTTTACATATTGTCTGGGTAGGGTGGAAATTACAAATCGCAGGGGCCAAGGTGGCCTGGGTTTGGACTGGTTGCCTGTCACATTACGGGTTAGAGAGTAGTTTAAACAGAAAGCCAAGGTATGGTTGAGGTATGCAGTTTTATGGGGCTTTTACCATGTCACATCATCAAAATGTAAATATGTGGACTAAATTCTGCAGATCAGAGGCAAGGTTTGCCAAGTGTTATGAACTACTTTCTGGGTTTTGAAAACTATTTGACATGCTGGCTTCATCACTGGTAAGGCCTGGGGACACGTAGAACTAACCATGCCCTTAATCATGCTGGAAGGAGTCAAACTTGGCTGCACCTAACACACAGTTAAACAACTTACCAGGTTTTACATTAAAGTTAAAAATTGCTAGGAGTTACCATTATGACATGTAATTCAAACTGCTGAAAATAGATTTACACGTGAGATGTGTAAGAACAGTAAAATGTGTTTTTTAGTAAAAGGTTATAAGAAGGCATGGAAATATAAATTCTTGCCTAGGGTTAAAAGATTGTGTTACATTAGATAGGATAAAGCTGAAGGTTCAAACAAAAGTAGTGGAAGGATTGTGGAAATTAAACTTGCAGAGGCAGTCTTCTGTGTGAACATATTGAGTAAATTCAAAAATATATTATATAGTTTTTCTGTAAATTAAGCATTAAAATAAAAGCACAACAAGGTACTCTTTAGGCATGAATGCTCTTTAGCAAAATTTGTAAAGGGTTATAAAAGTTTTTGTTTCTTTATAATTTCAGAGTCATCATTTTGGCAAAATAAATAACTTATTGTAACCCAGAATTCTATTTCATAACATCAAGTGTTTCAAAAATCAAACATATTTAACAACCTTCCCAAAATGAAACTTGAGTTTCAAAATTGTCTTTCCTGATTGTCTGGCTTTTTGGATGAATCAGAGGGCACCTGAAACATCTAGAAAAGAAAGTAAACAGGATTGTTTGACATATTTAGTAACATGAGATTGCCAAAATGATGATCAATCATATTTAGGTTGTATTTTGGTGAATAATACCAATATATGTTCCAAAATCGTATGGAATTTCTAAAATTCTAATGTCTAAGTATATGTTATCAATCATAATTAAGGTTGTTATGTTAAGTTGTTGTAAACCACGGAGATAACCAAACTTCTTTGTCAATTGGGTTTCTAACTGTAACTACCCTGGACATTTTGTAATTCACAGACAACTGTTGTCTTGTAATCCTTTTCAAAAGATGGTTTATAATAGGCTACAGAACTGTAACAGGTGCTCTCAAATACAGGTTTTTGATAATTTTGGAGATTGTAACATTAGAATAAAGGGAAATATACAGGACTCATGAGGAGCTAAAATGTTCACAAATAACAAGCAAAACAAGAGTTAACTAAATGGACTGAACTCAGGAAACTGAAGCAAATCATTTTTACCTTTGCTTGGAATATTGCTGAGCCATGGTTTTTTTTTTCAGAGTCAAGAAAACTTATTTTGAACTATACAGCCTTTAATAATTGAGTAAGTTATATTCCTGTAAACAAAATTTGGAACATGTTCGTTTCTCTCTACCTGGTTCCTCTAGAATTCAGAAACTATCTGTGAGTATTCTTAACTTATGGCAATATAGTTCTTTGCATCAGTGCAATAAGAATCCATTTTTCTACACTTGATCTTAGCCAAAAGGCTGAGAAGTGATAAAAATCCATTTTTCTTTTACAACAAAACACAATTGGAGAAACTGGTTGTTCTATCAAGGCTTTGACTGGAAGAGTATTCTTCCCTTTAAACAAGCTCGACTTGCAGAGTCAATAAAAGCCCAATGGGGAGCATGGCCTCATACCCTTGTCCTTGTACAGGGTTCTTGACCTGTGGTCAGCAAAGAATGTCACTTTGTAACGGGTCCAGAAGCTCCAAGTTTATTATGGTACCTTAAGAGGAGAGGATCACCCAATTCACAGGTATTTTAAGATACAAACCAATGGCTAGGCTCAGCTTTAAAAAGTCTTATCTGAGATGCCTTGTGGAACAGAGTTCCATCAAAGCCAATCTAAAAGGCCTATGTAGCAATAGTCATTCTTGCTGCACTTTATGCAAATAATCAGTCCAAGTATAAGACTAAAGTCTGTTTTGCAAACAACTCAGTCCTATGATGGTTTGTGTTTTAATAAAACTGGGACTAGAGAAAGAGAAATTATGCTTCAAAACTTAACATACATTTGTTATTAAATTCTAAATTTATTAGTTGTTTTTAAGTTTTTGCCTATGTTTCAAGACTAGCCCTACTTATTCCTGTGACCCAACCACCAAACTCCAGCTACAGCTCAGAAAGAACAGAAGGGGATGGGTAATGTAAGTCTAGATCAATATTCAAGTTCTAATTATCCTGAAAATCCTGCCAGGTGATGGGAATAAATAGGATGCCCACAACTCAGAGGTTTCCTTTTAGGGAAAGTAAAACCAAGGGAGCTAACCAAAGCCAAGCACCATGCACCCAAATCCTAGCAAGCATAACTATAGCCACCAGTTATCTAGCTGTGTCACAAGACATCCTTTTCTCTCCCTTGTTGGAGGAGGACTCAGTTCCACAGCTTTACCTTAGCATTTGGCTTATTATGAGTCCATGCCACCCCACTCTGCAAGACATATTATGGTTCCAAACTCAATTCCAAGCTTCAGTCAAAGGCCTAGGAAAGAAAATTGATCCAAGGGCTCCAGAGGCAGACAAAAAATGAAAATCAAAAGGCACAGCACAGGTGAACGTGGCTGATTCCTGCCCTGCCAATTAAGCCAAGCCTCCTATTTCATAGATAAAAGCCACACTAGTATCCATGCCATATATGAGGTCTAGGGAATTCAAGACTACTGACAGTAGGTAGGATAGAGACATAGGTAAGAGCAGATAATTCCTATTTTCTAGGCCTTCCTTGCTTCATGGGTGCAAGCTGCTTTGGCAAACATGCTGGCAGCTGCAAAGGTCACCAGGACTCAGGGATGCAAGGATGGAAGAGGGAAAGACGATGCTCTTCCTTATCTCCCTCATGTATGCTGAGTATCTGCTAGGAAGAGAAGGGAACCAGAGATATCTGCTCCCGTCTTTCCAGAAGAGTAGCCGTTCACATTCAATCTGTACTCCTTTCAAATGCAAGCTGAACCGCTGGGACACCTTTGAAAAGAATGCCTTTGTTTTTCCTTTCTCCTCCTCTGTCCTCTCATCACTGATAGGTAATTGTGTCTCTGTATTACAGAACACTCCCCTCAGATGCATCCTCCAAACTGGAAAGAGTTGATTTCCCATACCTTAAACTAGTAGCTTAAGGATTGGGCTCAGGGAAAGGGAGCCCAGAAGCTCAAAATGCTGGCAAAAGGGTAAAGTTTTTTATCAGAACAGCTTTTGGCCTCCCTCACCCTTTGCAAACTGGTAAAAAGTCCTGAGATTTTTGAGCTGTCCTTACGCCTCCCCTTGTTTCATTTTGACACATGTTTTCTAATAACTCAATTTGTCTTGTCTCACCTTCAGTCCATCAAAGTCCATACAGTCATGCAATCGGAGCCTCAGAGGATGACTTCTGATGTGAACCCTTACATAGGCCTCTGTGGGAGGTCTGACTGCCGTTTTCCCAAAGCAGCACCATCTCTCAGCAGGGAGTAGTTAAGATTGGTCTTCATCCTTATCCTTTCCCTTTTGCTTATTCTAACAGCAGTTAGATGTACTTCTTTAGAGGACAGAATAAGACAGCGACGTGAGGAGGGGTTCCCTGAAAAACTCCAACTGGCCTGTGCACTGGGAGGAGTGCACATTGTGGTGGAGCCACAGAAGTTCACACTGTTTGCAGCGAAGGGGAGCCTGGACCCTCCTCTACCTGGGTGCAAACTGGGATTCAGTCTGTGAGGTGGAAAGCACACTAGCAGGGACTCTGGCTTCGCAGAGAATCCCTGTTACCCTTTTATTTTTCTTTTTTGGCCCAATAAATTCCATTATTCTCACCCTTAAAATTGTTTGTGTGCCTAATTTTTCATGGCCATGTGACAAGGACTTAGCTCTTAGCTGAACTAAGGAGAATGTCCTACAGCATCTTCATATGCTTTTTATTCCTGTTACACCTCAGGGCCAAGTTTTCTTATAGTTTTTGAAGCAGTTTGTCTGCCTGCATAGGGTCTCACTTTGTGGCCCATTGGGGACCCCACCTACTATCTTTTTTTGAGTTAGCACCCTCATAATGTAACACGTAACCTTTTGTTTCTAGCTTTTCTCACTCAACATAATGCTTGTGAGGTTCATCCACATGTATCAGTACTTTATTTCTTTTTATAGCTGTGTAATACTCCATTTGATGTATATACCAGTTTGTTTAGCCATTCTTTTTTTTTTTTTTTCTTGAGCCAGAGTCTTACTCCATAACCCAGGCTGGAGTGCAGTGTCACGATCTTGGCTCACTGCAAACTCCACCTCCCAGGTTCAAGTGATTCTTGTGCCTTGGCCTCCCAAGTAACTAGAATGTAACCTCACAAATTTTCCCCTCCTCTGTTCTCAAGTGGGTAATTGTGATGAGATGGGATCAAGGTTAAGGGTATATATTATATTATAGGATATAATACAGCCTACAAAAACTGGGAAAAGTTTGATTCTCACAATTCACAGCTGCACCTTGCTAGCTAAAGGGGTCAATCTGTAGCTGTGAAACAGGAAAAGGCTCCAATCTGCAATTGGTGATCCAATTCATGATCTTTTTTACATTACCATTCAATTAGACTCTTGGTCTGTGACTATCATCTTTACTATTGTGTTCCCAGTGCCATCACAGGGCCTGGCTCACAGTAGGGGCTCAATAAGTATTTATTATATAAATGAATAAATGATAAAGAATGAATGGCTATGGTAACCAACTGAGCTGCCTCTAGGATTCAAGAAAGTCAGAATACTCAAGGCATTCTTTATCTTACACGTTCTATTTTGAAGTCAAGATTTATTTTCATTTTGCAGGAGAAAAACTGAGCACTAGCAGCTGACAATTTGTTTATGCATCTATTAGTACTTTATCTTGCTGGGCTATAATTGGTTTCATTCATATGTATCTAACCAATTGATTGTGTATAGCTTACAAGCAGTGATAGTTTTTACTTTTATTTCTCTAGTGCTTAATACGATGACTTGCATGTAAGAGATCCTCAATAGATGTTTATTGAGCCCAAGGTTGAACTTTTTCTAAAATATTCTTCTCTTTATTTTTATGTTGTTTCTAGTACTTTAGTATAGTAGAGACTTCAGAATTCAGAAAGCTATAGAAAATGACAGAGGCATTCCTACCTATGTATAACTTTAATATAGTTTCAAAATCATATTGATTAGTACTGGTTTATAAACACACAATTTCAAAAATTTAGGGCTTCTAATTAGCATTTAATAGTATTTATAAAGTTTTACAGGCATCTTCTGTAAAACATTATACATTTTAAAAATCATATTAATAAAATAACCTATGAATAAATGAAATCTCATGACAATCTCAATTTCAAGGACAGAAAAATTTTCTAAAGTGTTCTAGTTCCAGTTTTCCTATCTAGAGAATTTAGAAAACAATACTGCCCAATACATTTCCATAATACTAGTCAAAATCTTCTGCATAAATATTACTTTTTCTCCAAATTGTCAAGGTATATGAGCACCTGTTAAGGATCTTATTCTGGGGAGTTGGGGAGGTTGAGGGAGGAGGACTACCTGGTTAAATGGCCAGGCGAATCGCCCTTATATGAATTAAGGAACTGAACAATGTAAAGGAGAATTTGTGGTTTCACCATTTATGATTCTGACAACCTTTACCTGGAAATTTCACCATTAATTTTGGACTGTCAGATATTTTGTATAAATGCACTTTAAAATGTAGAATGAAATATTCTAAGACATTTTTTTCATTATCCCCCCTTTCTTCAAGCAATCATATGTTTGATATATTATAGAAACACATATCATATATGGAGACTGTTTCATTGTCGCTGTCAGTCTGTTTTGTGTAACGGGGCACTCACTGACAGACCAGCTCAGGCTCTAATTATAAGGGTAAAAAGTTATTCACATTTTTAATGCAGTGTTTATGACTACGTGGCACTTCTCTTTATATTAATTCTAGAGTTAGAATGGGTATTTTCAAGATTATCTACAGAGAAGGATGATTGCTCTTTCTTGTTTTTTAATTACATCAAGTAATTCTTTGTTTTTGTTTTACTGGGTTTTTTTTGTGGTGATGGCTTTACAACTCTGGAAATAGATTAAAAACCACTGAATTGTACACTTTAAAATGGCCAATTGTTAAATATGTGAAATTATATTTCTTTTCTTGTCGTTCTTGAGACTGAATCTCAATTTTTCGCCAGGCAGGATGGAGTACAGTGGCATGATCTTGGCTTCCTGCAACCTCCACCTTTTGGGGTTCAAGTGATTCTCCTGCCTCAGCCTCCCAAGTAGCTGGGATTACAGGTATGCACCACTATGCCCAGATAAATATATATATGTATTTATATAATATATATTTATATTTATTTATTTATATTTATTTATAATATATATATTTATATTATGTTTATATTTATAGATATAAATATATATATACATTTAATTGCACTTTAGGTTCTGGGGTACATGAGCAAAACATACAGGATTGTTGCATAGGTACATACATGGCAATGTGGTTTGCTGCCTCCATCCCCCCGTCACCTATATCTGGCATTTCTCCCCCTGTTATCCCTCCCCAATCTCCCTACCCCCTGCTGTCCCTCCCCTATTCCCCCCCAGCAGACCCCAGTGTGTGATGTTCCCCTCCCTGTGTCCATGTGTTCTCATTGTTCAACAGCTGCCTACGAGTAAAAACATGCAGTGTCTGTTTTTCTGTTCTTCTGTCAGTTTGCTGAGAATGACGGTTTCCAGATTCATCCATATCCCTACAAAGGACACAAGCTCATCATTTTTTATGGCTGTGTAGTATTCCACGGTGTATATGTGCCACATTTTCCTTTTCCAGTCTATCATCAATGAACATTTGGGTTGGTTCCAGGTCTTTGCTTTGTAAACAGTGCTGCAATGAACATATGTGTGCATGTGTCTTTATAATAGAACAATTGATAATCCTTTGGATATATACCAGTAATGGTTCCAGGTCTTTGCTATTGTATAAAGCAAATATTATCGAAAGAGACATCAACACAGTAAGTATTGTTGAGAACTTCAACCC